>MU733336.1:42347-52517 GCA_026770625.1 Nicotiana glauca
ATACCTTATTCAAACTTGTAACAATCTTGAAAACACCTAAAACAACACCGGAAACACGAATTAATCAAAGATTCAAGCCTAAGAACTTCAAATTCCAACAAACACGCTTTCGATCAAAATCCTAACCAAACCTCGTCCGAATGACGTGAAATTTTGCACACACACCCCAAATAACATGACGGAGCTACTGCAACTTCCGGAATTCTATTACGACCCTCAGATCAAAAACTGACTATCGGACCAGAAACTTCAAAAATTCAAACTTCGACATTTCAAGCCTAAATGAGCTACGAGCTTCGAAAATACATTCTGAACATGCTCCCAACCCCGAAATCACCTAACAGAGTTAACGGAACCATCAGATTCCCATTCCAAGGTCGCCTTCACACTGATCCGATTACAAACCATTTTTAAAAACTTAAGCTCTCATTTAGGGAATAAGTGTCCCAAAACACTCCGAATCCTAACACCGAACGTCCCAGCAAACCAAAATAGCAGAAATGAACTTAGGGGAAGAAGTTAATGGGGGATCGGGGCATAAATTCCAAAAATGACCGGACAGGTCGTTACAGCCGCTGATGTGCGGCTTTAGGACTATACCGAGTCCCGATCCTCTGACGTTTGTGGCACTGTCCGTGAATAGGGTTCATACCCCGGAAGATGTTCCTGACTTTAGTAACAGTTCTTTCTCCACCTCGAGAATGAGGGATGGCAAAAAATTGTCTACGAAATCTAGTAGGATTGGGGATTTGATGGCTGTTCGAGGTTGATATTCGATATCATACCCTCCGAGCTAGATGGCCCATTTGGCCAGTCGACCTAACAGCTCAGGTTTGTGTAGTATGCTCAGGAGGGGATATGTTGATAGGACGCAAATGCGGTGGCATTGAAAGTAAGGCTTTAGGTTTTGCGAAGCGCTTATTAGTGCGAGTGCCAATTTTTTTAGATGGGGATATCGGGTTTCGGCATTCCCCAATGTTTGACTTACATAATATACAGGAAATTGCATACCTTGATCTTCTCGGATTGATACACTACTCGTCGTTATTTCAGATACAGCCAAGTACAGATACAATGTTTCATCTTCTTTGGGCGTGAGTAGCAAGGGTGGGCTTGACAGGTACCATTTCAGCTCTTCCAGGGCGTCTTGGCATTCTAGAGTCCATTTGAAGTTGCTCTTTCTTTTTAGTAAGGCAAATAAGTGATGGCTTTTGTCCGACGACCTTGATATGAATTTACCCAGGACTGCGATCCGCCCAATTAGTCATTGGACGACTTTTATGTTATTTACCACTGTGATTTCTTCGATGGCCTTTATTTTGTCGGGGTTGATCTTGATCCCCCTATTTGAGATCATGAAGCCCAGAAATTTGCTCGAGTCTACTCTGAAGGCGCACTTTTTGGGTTCAACTTCATGTTGTAGCTTCTGAGGATGTTAAAAGTTTCCTGCAAATGGGTCAAGTGATCCTCTATGCATAGGGATTTTACTAACATATCGTTAATGTATACTTCTATCGATTTTCATATTTAGTGTTCGAACATCTTATTAATTAGGCATTGGTACATTGCTCCTGCATGTTTTAGTCCGAAGGGCATCACATTATAGCAATATGTGCCATACTTAGTGATGAATGAAATCTTTTCCCTACCCTCAGGGTTCATCTGAATCTGATTGTACCTCGAGTAAGCATCCAGGAAAGTGAGGGTCTCATGGGCGGCCGTGGCATCGATCAAACGATCAATGTTGGGCAGTGGGAAAGAATATTTGGGGCATGCATTGTTTAAATCCTTATAATCTATGCATATGCTTAGTTTATTCCCTCTCTTTGGCACTACTACTACGTTAGCTAGCCATTCGGGATACTTTACCTCCCTGATATACCTGATTTTTAAGAGTTTCATTACCTCTTCTTTGAAGAAGGCGTGCTTTACCTCGGATTGCAGCCTCATTTTCTTCTTCACGGGTTTGAATTTGGGGTCGACACTCAGTCGTTGGGAGGTTATTTCTGGCGGGATACCTTTCATATTAAGGTGGGACCAGACAAAATAGTCAATATTGTTACTAAGGAATCAAATAAACCCTGTCCTGAGCTCGGGGGTCAACCATGTGCCCAGGTATACCTTGCGGTCCGGGAGGTTATCGATCAGAATGGTCTGCTCCAATTCTTCGATCGTTGATTTGGTTGCATCTGATTCTTCGGGGGCGACGAAGGTTCAGGGGGCAAAGAAATCTTCCTCGTCATCTCCGACTGTTCACATGTTGTTTTCCTTGTTTGACGCTGAGTGTGCGGGGGTTGACGGTTCACGGTGGACCGTGAACATTTCTCTTGTCATCCATTGTTCTCTATATATTGCTGTAATGCCATTTTTTATGGGAAATCTCACCACATAGTGTAAGGTATAGGTCACTACCCTCATGTCATGTATCCAAGGCCTACCGAGCAAAGCGTTGTACCTCTTGCCGCCATTGATAACCTGATATTTGGTGCTATGGGTCATGTCGATACATGTTGATTGGGAGGGTTTTTCAGTTCTGTTCCCCTGTTGCTCTTGAGATCTTTGCTTCTCATTTTGTCGATCGAGCATAATGTCTATTCCTGAAAGCGGAGATCTTGGGCAAGAAAAAGTGTGAAAGATATTGTGCGTTCAAGTGATGAAACTAGCAAGAAAATAATCATTATTATTTTTAGCCCCGTGGTGGGCGCCAAACTGTTTACTGTGAAAATGGTAACAACAATTAAATTTATAAATGGGATTCTAAAAATACGTGATCTATTCCCGAGCTAGTTTGGAAGGGTGATTAGTGCTAGGCATGGAGTAAAACAGTAAAGATCAAGCTAGCCAAAATGATAACTGAACCAGTAGGGGACGTTCCTGGGCTTAGTACATGCCAGTAGATGCCTCGAGGTTAGGCCCCGATCCTATCATAGGCCTATCAAAGATAACTTTATCGAGGATAGTCAGGAAGGGGATAACAGATAAATATATGTATACAAGGTTTTATACCGTCAATCTGGAACTAGATGATGAAGAACAATAAAATGCTAGGGTGACCTTAGGGTCGAAGAACACTGATAACTTAGAAAAAAAAGAGATATTATTGCTTATTGGAGAAGTGGAGCAACATCAGTCCGTTACAACAAAGGGTGTGTCCCCTTTTTATAGGGGATGGGGCCTTGTAAAATACATATATATTAATCACGAGAACACAAAGATGGGATGACTTAATACGAGTCCTTTTAGTATGTTCCAGATAGGCTGAACCTGCCAGGTGTAGCCATGCTCCTGGGACACTTCTTCTATTCTGACCTCGCAACCTGCCTCCTTCGATTTGGACACCAACGAGCCCTGAGATTGAGAACTTGACCGAGGTCTTCCACCCTTGGGGTCCCGAGGAAGGCTTCTAAAATGTCTTTATAGCAGAAAATCAAGCCATCTGATTTTACCACGTACAACGACCTTGGAATGGGTTTTGGGAGATCTCAACAGCTTTGTATGGTCATTATGGACTTAGGCGCACATCTGGATTCAGATTTGGAGGTCCGTAGGATAACTTGACATGTTTCAGTGAAAGTTGGAAAAGTTGATGTTTGGAAAATGCAGAAGTTTGACTCATAGTTGACTTTGGTTATATCGGGTTTGGAATGCAATTTCGAGAGTTGGAAAAGCTCCGTTATGTCATTTTTGACTTGTCTGCAAAATTTGGCATTATTCCGGGTTAATTTGATAGGTTTTGGTATGAGTTTTGGAATTTGGAAGGTTCGAAAGTTCTTAAATTCGATTCTTGGTGTGATTCGTCATTTAGGCATTGTTTGATGTGATTTGGGACCTTGAGCGAGTCCGCGTTAGGTTATATGACTTGTTTGTGTGTTTGGATGGGGTTCCGGGGGTCTCGGGTGTGTTCCGGGTAGGCTACGAGTCATTTTACCTTATTTTTGAACTGCTGTTTTGTACTTCTGGCATCCTCTTTCGCGTTCGCGAACCGCCTTTCGTGTTCACAAAGCTTTGTTGCTGACCTCCTAGAAATCCTTCTTCCCTTTCGTGTAACACGCCTCGCGTTCATGAAGCTCTGCTTTATCCTTGTTCGCGTTCGCAGCCACCCCCTCACATTCGCGAAAGTATCTGTTCTTTACTCTCCACATTCGCGTCACTTAGCTCGCGTTTGCGAAGGCTTTTCTTTACAGCTTTGATTTTCCTTCTTCTCGAACTCGGCTGTCCTTCCGCATTCGCGATGCACAAAATCTGGGCGGACAGAATTTAATTTCCAAATCAAGGGTTATACCATTTTCACCATAACTTGACTTGTGGAGCTCAGTTTTGAGTGATTTGTTTGAGGGATTTTCACAAAAATCGATTGTGTAAGTGTTCTTCACCTAAAATGTAACATATTCCATGATTTTACCTTCATATGTATCATTTAAATTGTGTTTTGGGTTGGTGAAAGAGTTGGTTTTTGAAGAAAATTTCTAAAATGAAAAATCGTGATTTCAGGGACCAAATGGTATCAGAATTTGATAAATTTTATATGGTTGAACTTGTATCGGAATGAGTATTCAATTTGGTAAAAAAAATTGGCTCCATGGTGCGAGCCCGGGGGGTCGACCCTTGGACCGATTTTTGGTTTTTGTTAATGATTTGGACTTTATGATCCAGAATAGTTTTTATATGTTTTATTTGTGCTTTGAAGTTAATTTGGTTAGATTTGAGCCGTCCGGAGATTTTTTAACCCAATAAGTGCATTTTAGAGTATCAGTGTGTTGTATTTGATGTAAGTATCTTGCCTAACCCTGTGTAGGGGATTTTCCCCTTAGGATTTGAGTCTTTTATGTTAATTGTAGTTCATGTATGCGAGGTGACGAGTGTGTGCTCGGACTTATCTGTGAAAAATTGGTCTTCCAGAGTCTTAGGTCCTTATATTCACTATGTATGAAAAAGTTCTTGACATGACTGAGTTTCTTATTTACTAGTTTCACATCTACACGCTTGATTGGAAATAATTGCTTTATGATTCATTCTTATTGCTCAACCAACCCCTATTTGATTAATTGAAGGATTTTGCCTCTCCTATTGTCATGCTATCTTTTCATAGCTGTTTGTCCTATTTGAGAATCATTATTATCCTTCCTGGGTTTTTGTTTAGTCTTAAGCGAAGCTAAAGATAATCTTTCCCTAATTGAATTGTCGAATATTCTCAAAATTGTCCAACCTTAAAAGATATTAGATAACAAATATTCTTGCGGAGGAGACTCAAGGTAGCCCTGATGCTGTGTTCGAAGGCTTCGAAGTCACCTTCATATTTTATATTCACATTATTATACTTATTTCTATACGGCTATGTTTAGAAGTTATAGCAAAACTCTATAGAGCTTATGACTTGTATTATCGAGTTTTGGGAATTATAAATTTTGTAGAGATTTATGCTTCAAGATAGTTAAATTTAATTTATTATTGTGGTATTTTAGCATGAGTTACGCTTACCTAGTCCCTACGACTAGGTGGCATCACGATACCCAATGGAGCGAAAGTTGGGTCGTGACAAGTTGGTATTAGAGCTCTAGGTTCATAGGCGCTACGAGTCATAAGAGAATTTAGTACAGTCTTACAGATCGGTACGGAGACGTCTGTACTTATCTTCGAGAGGCTAAGGAACTATTAGGACAATCTCACTTCCTTCATTCTTATCGTGTGAGCTTATTTATCTTGGAGTTTGAACTTTTATCCTTCTATTCTCTCACCGACAGTGAGGACACGAGTTGCGGTTATCGATGACGCTACTTCTGGAGCAGGTATCGCTAGAGACAGAGGCAAAGGCCGACGAGGAGTATGTGCCACAACTAGCCCACACTTAGAGCAACGAGTTTTTTTTGGTCTGGTCCTAGGTGTCATGGCGGCACAAATTATGGTTCCAGTTCAGCCCATGGTTAGGGAAGCAACATCCGAGGAAGAGCAACTTAGATTTGTAAGGTTTAAGAAAATATGACCCTCCTACATTCAATGGTTCATCTTCAGAGACTACATAGGGTTTTCTGAAGAAGTGCCATCTTATTCTCCGCACTATGGGTATTATTGGGTCGAGTGGGGTTGTTTTTACTACGTTCCAACTTAGGGGAGACTAAATTAGGAGAGAGAGAGTACAGGGAGGCAAGGATGCCTCGTAGACCGGGGAGATCTGTTGGTACTTATTTTGGAGGCAGGGTGCGACATAGTAGAGGTTTAGTGGGTCAACCAATTTAGTTTGCGCTTCAGGCTTCACTCAATGATTCAGGTGTTCATGGCTCTCAGAGTACCCGTACCGCATGTAGAGGGGTCGCTTCAAGTATGGAGATATTAACCATATGGTGAGAGATTATCCTAGACTTCGGGCCGATGTGCCACAACGAGGTATTAAGGCGGGTAGAGGGCGCCCAAGAAGGGGAGGCCCGACTCGTTGATGTGTCTCACAGGGTAGGCTTGAGGTCGCTGCGCCAGATGATGTCATTCAGGTATGCTTTCAATTTGTTATGGAGGAGCACCATCCGTATTTCATCTCAGTTTTGCTTATCGGGGTAAGTTCCTCTATCTGTTGCTCCAGTTATGGGTGTGTTTCATGATTTGCACTCTGTTTATGTGATTACCCAGTTGGGAGGTTCTATGGGTGATAGTCGTGCCTATCGTCTATTTCTAATCCTTGTTTAGAGTTATGAGACCAGTGGTAAATTCTCATTGTCCTTTTCAGTAGGCTTGATGTGATTTATGAGTATTTTTGTCTACGAGCTGTGATTTTATGCTCCACCGATGTGAAAGCCAGTACGTGTTGTAATTTTGTTGACAGAATTGATTTAGTGAGAGTTTCCAACTGATTTGATGTGTACCCTACTTGAGATTCAGAGTTGAGGGCAGGACCCTCGTTATTTCATGTGATTTGATGTGTTGAGATCGGGCCGTGTACCACGGTGGAGTTATATCAGTATGAGATCCTTGTGATTCTTTTATATACTTTAATTCTTTCTTGTTATATTATTTTTTAAATTAGTTTGGATAGAAAAATTTGTGCTTGACGGACTTGTTTTTTTTTTTTTTGCAAACCACTAGGCAAGCGCCTAGGGCTAGTTTTTTATTAATAAAATAAAAAGGAAATACAACAATTAGGAAAAGTACAAATAAGGGGGACAGTAGCACCAGTATTGTTACCCATATTCCTTGGCTATATAATCACTCCTATGCGCCTCACATTGCCTTATGATGGCAACATCATGTAGAGGATTCATGGTGTGGCTGCCGGCAAAGTCTCACGAGGGCATATAATCTCATAGCCGTATGGATAATTTTCCAAAGGCATAGGACAAGTCAACACAAATCAGGCTAAACCTTACCTTACTAATCCTACTAAGGCGAAGAAAAGCCTCACCTACTAGCAAGCATGTAAAAAATAAGAACTCGAAAGTACCAAATATTCAATGATCATCACAGAGTTTATAACATACTCTGTGATGATATTACACATGATAATAGTTAAAAAGTGATAAAATAATACCATGTAAAATTTTTTGTCTTGTCCCTCTTTCTTGATCTCTGTGCAATCTTCAATTTGTAGCTCTTTGGCTTCTTGTTCCACTGTCTTCAAAAACTCTTTAAACTTTATCATTTCTTTTTTATTTATTTGAACTTGTGGATGTGGAAGGGAGACTCGCCTTCTGCTTTGCATTTCTCATTGGTGGCTTCCTAAGAACCACTTGTTGTGTTGCTTTTCTATCCCAACTATGTTTTCGTTCATGTGCCTTCTTTTTGTTTTTGTTTGATCCACTTCTCATGTGTCTAGGAAAAACATCACTCTCCCTAGCTACATTTTTAAAAGAGGCATCCAACAGTTCTTCCTCTTCCCCATCTTCATAAAAATATGCACCTGCTTCAATCCCAAACGCATCACTATTATTGTATCCGGATAGCACTAATGCACCTTGATAATTCCTCGGGTTATCAAGAACTCTCATTGTATCCATATCATGTGAAACAAGAGCGTGAAGGATATTGGTAGGTGTCAAGTTGAATTTTGTATTCAATGCAATTGATCTTCCATCAATTCTTGTATTTGCTACTGTCGTGTTCAAGTTAAGAATTTCATTGCCCTTCATGACTGTTGTTAGTTGCTGCCCTACTGTCGAACCTAGCGATCTGTTTATCTTCTGTCCAGTTGGTACAAACACTGCAACATTAAGACTTAGTTTCGTTTTGCTTTGCACAGTTGAAGGAGTACTGCAAATCCGCTCAAAACAGTTATTGTGCCTTCCTTTATGTTATCATCTCATTATGTTGACGAACAAGTTTCTTGAGTGTTTTGTTCCTGGGCATCACCAACATAATCTTCACCTTCTTCATAATGTTCTGTTTGGTCAACCCATAACTTTTGTGTATAGCTAATTGCCTCATGAAGCTTGTTTAAAATCTGGACTGGTTCATCACTTAGCTCTGCTTCACTCATCACGTTAGCCCCTTTCTTTATTGTTTCCGATGATATCATGGATAAAGTTTATTGGTTGTTTGAAACTTGTAATATGTTGCCAGATTGATCAAATAATTCATTCGAAGGGATATCATATTGTGATTTATTCAAACCTACCCCTGCTAGGCAATTATTTTCTTTAACCTCTTGAAGAGACATTCCCTTTATTGGATCTTGTAAAACCCCAGGCAGAAATTGCAATGGTGTCAAGCCATCCATAATATCAGCTCCTAATGCACTTGATTTGATATAGTTCCTGGAGTTTTTGCACTCATCCGCAATTACCACAATCTTTCTGTTCTCTTTTTTTGAACTCATTATTGTAGCTCGATCTGAAGGCTTTATTCCAGATGTTTCAATCAATTCGAGTGTTACTGAATTACGACACTCCTCTCTATTCACATCCACTCATTGCTTGCAATTAGAGTTTGATACCTGTTCTTGCACGCTTGGAGATCTCCTATTTCTAACTAATCGGTGCACGACTGCTTGCTGCTGATTCTGTCGACCATATGCAGCGTTTGAAATCTGCTCCTACTTCATCACTTTTGGAGTTGTTTTCTAGCTTGGAAAGGTGTTATCTCCATTTTTTGAAGTTGTATCACCACACTCTAGTTCAAAATTCTTACCATCATGATTCTCTCCATCTATTTGTTCAATGGTTAAGGCATCAAAAGAATTAGTACAAACGATGTTTTCTGCTGCTATTTCTGTTTTGGTTGATCTATAGCTTCACACCTCCCAGTTCCTGTTTTAGTTGCACCGGTTGTGCTTGACAAAAGTCTTTTCTGCCCAACCTGTGCTTTACCTTTATGTTCTTGCCTCTCATTTTGCACAGTAGTACTGTAACGACCCAACCAGTCATTTTAAGAATTTATGCCTCTATACCCTATTAGCTGCATTCCCCATGTCTTTTTTCTATTGTGAGTTGTCGGGAGGAATTATTTGGAGTTTCGGAGAGTTTTGAAACACTTAGTCCCTAAATGAGAGCTTAAGTTCTGGAAATTTGACCGTAGTCGAAATAGTGTGAAGACGGCCTCGGAACGGAATTCCGAAGGTTTTGTTAGCTCCGTTGGGTGATTTCGGGTTTAGCAGCATGTTCAGATTGTGTATGTAAGGCCCCGTGAAATCCCCACTCAAAAACCCGGAACCCGTGGTGCCAAGTTAGGAACATGTGTTAGAAATTAATAAATATGCTTAGCGGCGAGCTAGCTCGCCGCGGCGCGGACCTTTTTGGATTGAATAATACATTAATAAGTCAAGAATAATTTTCTAGAAAAATGCAAGAAATGCGGTCCAGAATGCGGTCGCATAATCGAAATGTGGACCGCATATCTGCCGCAGAGTGAGGCAGAACGTTGGTTAAAATTGAAGTATGTTATGCGGTCGAAATGCGGTCGCATAATCGAAATGCGGACAACATAGTCATCGCATATTTTCCTTTGAGTTTTGCGAGGGTCAGTTCCGCGGTGCACTTTGCGACCGCAGAACATGAATGCGGACCGCATTCTTACCGCAGACTGAGTTAGAGTGTTTAGTTTCTGGGGAACATTTTGCGATCCATTATGCGGACCGCATGTTAACTCTGCGATCGCAAATGCGACCGCATACTTGACTCGGGGCTCCAATTTTCTAATTTTTAACCCGACTCCCATATCGATATATCCGGTGTTATAGCTCATTTTGAGCAT
>MU733339.1:0-24221 GCA_026770625.1 Nicotiana glauca
TGTTGGCTAAAGGGAAAAACGCTCAACTCAGGGATTGGAGCCCTAATGTTGGCTAAAGGAAAAACGCTCAACTCAAGGAAAAACGCTCAACTTAGGGATTGGAGCCCTAATGTTGGCTAAAGGGAAAAACGCTCAACTCAGGGATTGGATCCTTAATGTTGGCTAAAGGGAAAACGCTCAACTCAGGGATTGGAGCCCTAATGTTGGCTAAAGGAAAAACGCTCAACCCAAGGATTGGAGCCCTAATATTGGCTAAAGGAAAACTGCTCAACTCAAGTATTGGAGACCTAATGTTGGGTGTTGGAGCCCTAATGTTGGCTAAAGGAAAACGCTCAACTCAGGGATTAGAGCCCTAATGTTTGCTAAAGGAAAATGCTCAACTCAGGGATTGGAGCCCTAATGTTGGCTAAGGGGAAAAATGCTCAACTGAGGGATTGGGGCCCTAATGTTGGCTAAAGGAAAAATTCTCAACTCAGGGATTGGAGCCCTAATGTTGGCTAAAGGGAAAAAAACTCAACTCAGGGATTGAAGCCCTAATGTTGGCTAATAATGTAACAGGTCGATAGTGGGAACTCTAAACTATCCTCTTTTGGGATTTTCTTCTTTTGTTATCTCTTTTTCCTTTTTTTTCATTTTTGATAAGATGCGGGAAAGAACTTGGAGGAAACTTCCCTTTTGCATTGATTATATGCTGCAAAGCTGTTTCAGCACTTGCGCGTGTTTATTTTGGATGCACCTGCTTTTGCACGGTTGCCTGAATCGCACCTGTTTCAATTATCAAACAAAGAACAATTGTTCATTTGAAACGGTGGTTGGTTTTATTGCTTTATCCCGGCCTAGCTTTTGTCGAGACCCTCTGCTGCTTGCTAGTTTTGAAGATTATTCTCTCTTTCAAACCGCAAGACCCAACTTTCAGGATTTCATGATGACTTGCCAGCGTGGGGCTCTGCCCTTTCACTTTACTTTACCCTTAGAACCTTTGTCCTTGGCTTTCTTTCCTCTTCCATATCTTTGCTTTGAAAGCATCAATAATCATAGCCAGTCGGGATTGGCTTGATGAATCTGCTGAGGCTGGGTACATTTCTTTAGCTTTTGCTAGGCAAAGCCTTGTAAACCAATCCTGCTACCTTTTCTTGGTACTAGTCTTGGAAACAGAGTTAAACCGAAAGGGATTCAAGGAAAAAGTAAGCAAAAGGCAAAAGGATGATTTTAAAGAGAAGCGTCCCTTTCAGGGGAAAAGAAGGACTTATCTGGGGGTGCACGCAGGCTTCAAATGGACATGACATGCTTCTTGGACTGGATGCCCAACCCACACAAACTTTTCAACTTCTCGTAAACTCATTGACCCGTATTTCAAAACCAGGGAACCTTGCCAGGACTCTTTCCGTGGTAGGAGATGTCTTCTTTTCGGCCAACGACGCCCTTTGCGGGTTTTTGCCAATCGACCTCTCCAATTTTTCTTCTCACCTTCGCCCGATAATTCTCTTTACGAGTTTTCACTAAACGGACTCTCTCATTTTCAATTTCTCTACTCACTGTCGCCTTATGGTGCCCGTAGGTTTTCATCGATAAGACTCTCTCATTTTATTTCTCTCAATCCGGATTGCATCAGATTCCAACAATGATGTTTTTCAATTCCCACGCCTTTGATAATTGATCGGAAGGACTTGGACAAGGTTTTTGGGTAAAAGAATTTTGGACAGAATTACAACTTTGGAACCATTTTGGTGGGCTCATGACCGAGCCATTATATCATCTGCCCCAGTTTCACTTTTTGGGGGAATTGGGATTTTTGTTTTGGTGTGACTGAACCCCAGGAAGAGGCTGCCTACGTATCTCTTCGGAATCAAGTGAGACGTAGTTCAGGAAGTTTTGTTTTTGTTTTGTTTTTCTTTTCTTTCTTCTCTTTTTTTTCATTCATTTTTTTTCAATAGTACTTCCGGGTTCCAAAGAAGGTAATCAAAGGAGAGTAACCGGCTTAAATGGGTTTCCAAAGGGTTGAAAGTGTTTGGGTAGCAGGAACGAAAGCCTTCGTCATCTCAACTGCAGAAAGTCATTACCGTAGAAGGCCTAGACAGAGTACCTTTTTACTGCGTCCGCATTCACAGCTGCTTCGGGATCATTTCCTTCGATGTCTCCTAGATACAATGCTCCTCTCGGCAATATCTTTCGGATGATGTATGGACCTTTCCAATTAGGAGAAAATTTTCCTTTCGCTTCTTGGTGATGAGGAAGAATGTGTCTTAACACAAGTTGTCCCACTTCAAAATTACTGGGCCGTACTTTCTTGTTATAAGCGCAGGCCATTGTTTGTTGGTACAACTTCCCGTGACAAACTGCGGCCATCTGCTTTTCGTCGATTAAAGATAACTGTTCCAGAAGAGCCTTGACCCATTCACTATCCTCAATTTCTGCTTCAACGATTATCCTGAGCGAAGGGATTTCTACCCCTGCGGGTATAACAACCTCAGTTCCATAAACCAACAAGTATGAGGTTGCTCCGACCGATGTACGCACTGTGGTGCGATATCCCAATAATGCAAAAGGAATCTTTTTATGCCATTGCCTGGAGCTTTGAATCATCTTTCTAAAATCTTCTTGATGTTCTTATTGGCTGTTTCCACCGCACCATTGGCTTTGGGCCGATAAGGAGTAGAGTTTCTATGTGTTATTTTGAATTGTTCGCATACTTCTTCCATCAAACGATTATTCAGGTTGGCAGTAGTTTCTGTGATGATAGTTGCGGGAATGCCAAAATGACAGATAAGATTAGAATGCACAAAATCTACCACCGCTTTCTTGGTGACCAATTTAAGAGTGATACCTTCAACACACTTCGTGAAGTAGTCAATGGCAACCAATATGAATCTATGTCCGTTTGAGGCTTTCGGCTCGATTGGCCCAATGACATCCATGCCCCAGGTAATGAATGCCCAAGGTGCTGACATGGGATGCAGTTATGTTGGAGGTGCATGAATCAAATCACCGTGCGCCTGACACTGATGGCACTTTCGGACAAAATTAAAGCAGTCATTTTTCATAGTTATCCAATAATACCCTGCTCGAAGGATTTTCTTTGCCAAAACATACACGTTCATGTGAGGTCCGCACACTCCTGCATGTATTTCATGCATAATTCTTCCAGCTTCATCGACGTTGACATGTCTTAACAAGTTGAGATCAGGGGTCCTTTTGTACAAGACATCGCCACTTAAGAAGAAACTACTTGCATGCCGTCTAATAGTTCTCTTTTGATCTCCAGTAGCCTGCTCGGGGTATTCTTGCATTTTCAGAAACCTTTTGATGTCATGATACCATGGCTGGGTGATTGGTTCTGCCTCAACCGTGTTACAATAACCATGTCTTTCCTTGATTTGGATCTCCAGAGGATCAATATGGGCATTACACGGGTAAGGCAGCATCGAGGCCAGAGTGGCAAGTGCATCAACTAGTTCATTGTGACACCGAGGGATGTACCTGAACTGTATCGACTTGAACCGCTGGCTAAGATCCTCATGTGTTGCCGATAGGGAATAATCTTAACATCTCGGGTCTCCCACTCTCCCTAGGCTTGCCGGATAATCAAATCGGAATCCCCCATAATCAATAACTCTTCAACGTCTTGGTCAATTACCATGTTCATACCCATAATGCAGGCTTCATATTCAGTAGTATTGTTTGTGCAGAAAAATCAAAGCCTGGCTGTGTCTGGATAGTGCTGACCGGTGGGTGAGATCAATATTGCCCCAATTCCCATACCTTTGGCGTTCACCGCTCTATCAAAAAACATTTTCCAAGCATGGGTATCTTCAGAGATAGCTTCTATTGAATTTACCTCTTCATCTGGGAAGTAAGTTCTCAACGGTTGGTATTCCTCGTCAACTGGGTTTTCAGCCAAATGATCTGCCAACGCTTGGGCTTTCATCACCGTGCGAGTGACATAGACTATATCAAATTCAGTAAGTAGAATCTGCCACTTTACTAATCTCCCTATGGGCATCGGTTTTTGGAATATGTACTTTAGAGGATCCAACCTGGTTATGAGATAAGCAGCGTGGGCTTGGAGATAGTGTCTCAACTTTTGAGCGACCCAAGTCACAGCACAGTACGTTCTCTTCAACAGAGTATATTTAGCTTCATAACTGGTGAACTTCTTGCTCAAGTAGTAGATTGTCTGTTCTTTCTTCCCAGTTACATCGTGTTGCCTGAGGACACAACCAAAAGAATTTTCCAAGACCGTCAGATACAAGAAAAGAGGTCTACCTGACTCTGGTGGGACCAAGACTGGCGGATTTGACAAATATTCTTTGATCTTATCGAAAGCTTCTTGACATTCATCTGTCCACTTGACTGCTGCATCTTTCTTCCGTAACTTGAATATGGGCTCAAATGTGGATGTCAGCTGAGCAATGAATCGGCTGATATAGTTTAATCTGCCCAACAAGCTCATCATATCTTTCTTAGTCCTCGGAGGAGGCAGATCCCGGATAGACTTTATCTTTGTTGGGTCTAACTCGATACCTCTCCTGCTGACTATGAAACCCAAAAGTTTGTCCGATGGGTCCCCAAATACACATTTAGCGAGGTTCAGCTTTAGATCATACTTGCGCAATCGCTTGAAGAATTTTCTCAAATCTCGAACATGATCATCCTGAGTTCGGGACTTGATGATTACGTCGTTCACAGATACCTCTATCTCCCGATGCATCGTATCTTGGAAGATGGAAGTCATGGCCCTCATATAGGTTGCTCTAGCATTCTTCAGACCAAATGGCATGACTCTGTAGCAATATGTACCCTAGGGTATAGTGAAGGCTATTTTCTCTGCGTCTTCTTCATCCATCAACACCTGGTGATATCCTGCGTAGCAATCCACGAAGGACTCTATCTCATGCTTGGCGTAGTTATCAACAAGGATGTGGATGTTGGGCAAAGGAAAATTGTCTTTGGGACTCGCCTTGTTCAAATCTCTGTAGTCCACACACACCCGGGTCTTTCCATCTTTCTTTAGAACTGGGACTACATTGGCCAACCATGTAGTGTACCGGACCACCCAGATTACCCCTGCTTTCAGCTATTTCGTATTTCTTCATTGATCTTATCACTGATGTCAGTTTTAAACTTTATCTGCTTTTGCTGGACTAGAGGGCAATCGGGGTAAATTGGCAACTTATTTACCACTAGATTAGCACTCAGCCCTGGCATGTCGTCATACGACCAAGCAAATACATCTTTAAACTCAAACAGAAGTTGGATTATTCCATCCCAAGTTTTCTCATCTGTGTGAATGCTTATTTTGGTTTCCCTGATTTCTTCAGAAGTTCCCAAGTTAACCGGCTCTGTATCATTCAAGTTTGGCTTTGGTTTATTCTCAAATTGTTCCAATTATCGATTTATTTCCCTAAAAGCCTCTTCTTCATCATATTCCGGTTCTTGGTTCATTATTTCACAATTAGACAGCGTGTTTGGATCTGGACATGAAGTCCGCAAGCATGTCATGTTATTTAAAGCGGCATTATTATAACTGAAAAGAAGAAATAAAAGAGGAAAATAACAAAAATCAGAAAGAATAAAGAGAAAATGAACGATGAAATATTGATTTCATTTCTTGGAATTGGGAAGATAATAGGGTTTACATTAGGAAATTTAAAGACAAGAAACTAAAAGAAGCATCCGAGTTACACCTTGGAATAACTCGGGATGCAAAAAAAGTAGCAGGGCAGGTTTACCGGGACTCCCGCCTAATCGGAAATGGAGTAGCCTTCCAATTTAGAAGCTTGGCGCTTGGTCCTATGTATAACACCTCAGCGGTGCTAGTGCCCTCTCCCAGCTGAACCATATGGGTTTCGTAGAGTACTTTTCTCATTGCCCCATATATTTCCTCAATTTCTTCAGCCGTGAAAACCTCATCATCTTCCTCTTCACTATACTTCGGCTTGACAAAGGTTTCATACAAATGTGGCAGCAGTTGTGGCAAGACCCATCCCTCTTTCTTCCTCTCATCTGCCCACTTTATATCATCTGGGGTAGGGTGGAAACCTATCTCGAAGAACTTCTCAGCTACAGGCAAGGTCATAGGTTCCGATATTCCTTGTAGAGCTTTTCCAAGGCCCTTCCCTGGCTTGAAACCATGTTTGATCATTTCCTTGGCCACCATAATCGAGGCATTGGATATGAAGGGTTGAGGGAAAGGATTTCCTTCTTCATGCTGATCCGCCACCACAACTTCGAATGCTTGGTAGACTATGTGCTCACTACCTTCCTTCGCTTCTAGGCATGAGACAGATGGGTCCTGATAGATTGGTTGTTCATCTTCTCCATGAACCACAATTTCCTGATCCTCATATTCAAATTTCACCATTTGGTGAAGGATAAAAGGTACAACTCCTGCAACATGGATCCAAGGCCTTCCCAGAAGAAAATTATAAGACGTGTCCATGTCTAGCACTTGAAAAGTCACCTCGAAATCCACTGGGCCGATAGCCAAGATCAGGTCAATTTCTCCAATGGTATCTCTTTTGATGTCATCAAAGGCTCTCACACAAACATTGTTGGGACGAATCCTTCCAGTCCCAATTTTCATGCATTGTAGTGTGAAGAGTGGGCAAATGTCTACCCCCGAACCTCCATATATCATAACTCGCTTTACATAATATCCCTCACATTTGACTGTTAAGTGCAAGGCTTTGTTGTGAGCAGCTCCTTCTGGAGGTAGGTCATTTTTGCTAAATGAAATCTGATTGACAACAAAGAACCTTTCCGCCATCCTTTCCAACTGTTCTACTAAAGTCTTAGCTGGCACGTATGATTCATTCAAGGTCTTCATTAAAACCTTTTGATGCTCAGGGGATTTCATCAGCAATGACACTTGTTCAGGATGCTTGCGCAATTGATCCACCACCTCATAGTCGACCATCTTCATTTTCTGAAAGAAAACTTCCGCTTCCTCGGCACTTACAGGTTTCTTTGGAGGGAAACGCTTTCGAGTGGCATTGTTTACTTCTTCCATGTTGGAATACTCTCAGTGGGGGAATTTTCTGGAAGCTCTCCCAAGATCTCTTTACCCTTATACGTAACCACCGTCTGATGATAATTCCATTGCACCATAGTAGGATTTGTCATAGGCTTCTGTGGTGTGCGTCCAATAACCACGGGCTCATTCAGCCTCAATGGTTTAGTTGTCCCCCACACCACATAGGCTCCTTTGGGTACGTACATCTGCGCTCCCCTTTTCAGTTGAAATCTTTTGGGAGGGCTCAAAGTCAGTTGCTTTTCTTTGCGGCCTCGTGGGACATAGAGAATTTCATTTTTGGGAGGTATTGCCTCTATTCTTGTTTCGGCTTTCTTTACTGGTTCTGTCTTGGTGACTTTGTTCTTCTTTTCCCCTTTATCTTGCTTCGGGGCAATTTTTGGCTTTCTTTCTGCATCAGTATTAGCAATTATGGCCTTTAATGCTGGATCAAACTCTTTATCCTCATAGATCATTCCAATCACAGGACCATTGTTGTGGGTTGGCAATGGATTATTGGTCACATTTGGGACATCCTCATCCCTCAACACTATTTTTCCTTGCTCTATTAAATTTTTCACTGCTCTTTTCAGTGTCCAACAGTCATTTGTATCATGTCCTTCTGCCCCTGAATGATAAGTACACCTGACACTGGCTCTGAAGGCAGGCGATACTGGGTTATGCCTTGTTTGAGGACCGGCTGCAGTAGACCCATTGGGACAAGTTTTGGGAAAAGATTAGAGTAAGATTTACCAATTGGGGTAAAATTTTGTCTCATGGGTGGCTCTCGGGGAGGAAAGTTATTCTGCAGAGGACTAGGATTATAGTGGTTTTGGTGGGGAGGCTGATTTCTCAGGAATGGAGCTTGATTTCTATTGGCATATGGGTGCGGCCGGGCAAAGGGTTGAGCGTTCATGACCGCATACGATTGAGGAGCATAAGCCATATTATGGTGAGGGTAGTAATGTTGAGGGGTTCTTTCAGAAAACATGGGTCTGGGAGTGCGGTATCTTCTTGCCCCTGGTGCTGCCATAGATATTTCTTCTTTCTTCTTACCCTTGGCCATTCCTCCAGACCCGCCTTGAATGGCTTGGGAGGTTGCTCTAGTGGCTGACTGGCTCAAGATTCTGCCTATTTTCAGACCATTCTCCACCATCTCACCGATCTTAATTGCTTCAGCGAATGGTTTGCCCATAGCTGACATCATGTTCTGGAAGTAATCAGATTCTTGGGCCTGAAGAAATACAGTGACCATTTCCACTTCATCCATTGGAGGTTTTACCCTCGATGCTTGCTCGCGCCACTTAATCGAATATTCTCGGAAACTTTCTGAGGATTTCTTCTTTAGATTCGCCAAGGAGTTCCTGTCTGGCGCAATGTCTATGTTGTACTGAAACTGTCGAACAAAATCTCTGGCAAGATCGTCCCAAATGTGACATCGAGATATATCCTGATCCACATACCATTCTGAGGCTATACCTACCAAGATTTCTCCAAAGTAGGCCATTAGCAATTCCTCTTTTCCTCCAGCCCCGCGCAATTGATTGTAATACTTCTTAAGGTGGGCAATAGGATCGCCATGCCCAACATACTTCTCAATCTTTGGTGTTTTGAATCCCATGGGTAGGTGCACGTGAGGGAACATGCACAGATCAGTATAGGAAACACTCTTCTGCCCGCTTAAACCTTGCATATTTTTAAAGCTCTGCTCTAAACTTCTCATCCTTTTTGCCATCTCATCCTGTTCGGGAGCTTTAGGAGTTTTATCTTGTCCTGGTGTGAATTCAAATAGAGGTGGTTGCGGATAAGTATATGCGGGGTATTGAGGAGGCTCCAATTGAAAAATAGGATTTTGGAAAATGAAGATCGAGGTATCAAAAGCGGGCTTGGGCAGCGAAGGCTGTGTTGTGGTGGAGCATGGAGGAGCGATAAAGATATTGGGGGCTACTCTTGATGTGAACACTTGGGAGCGGACCTCAGAAGGTGTTCCTATAAAATGAGCGGATATGGTGGGTTGTCCCAATGGGGTATTCAGATGAATGATGGGAATGTTAGAAGTACCCCCGGATCTAGGAAACAATTCAGGAAAGCTGGGGATAGCACTTGGAGGCTCCCTTCCGTTAGTCCATGCATCCCACATCTCCATAACTCGGAGACGTAATATCCGATTTTCTTCGACTGCTGTAGACTTGGAGGCCGGGATCCTCGAGATGGGGCTATCTTCAGGGATGAGAACTATTGGCAAGGTCATTTCATCTGACATTTCTATGCTCCCTTTTGATCTGGTAAAATACTGATGTGATGCCAGTTTACCAAAAACCAACCACCGTTTCTATAAACCTAACCTGGAATTTGACAGAAACAAACAGTTAGTTTGAGACAAGTAGCAGATAGGTAATCGCACATTGGGGTATTATGCACCAATACAGTTAAATGGATGTCTAAATATTTGCAACGGTTGCATGTGTCATCCCGGCTTTCCTTGTTCTTTCCGATTTTCTTCTTTGATTTTCTTTTTCCTTGCATTTTTTTTGCTTTTCTGGCTTTTCTCTCATTTTTTTCATTTTTCTTTCCTCTACCTTTTTCTTTTCTTTCATTCATGCCTTTGCCTTTGCCATGGTTTCTTTTTCTCGATTTTCTTATTTTCTCTCTTTTTGTGTTTCTTTTCCACTCTTATTTTTCCTTTTATTTCCTTCCCTTCCCTTTTTCTTTTTTCTTAGGGTTACGGTCGAATCTTATGGAGATTTCCTATGTATCATGACCCTTTATGATTTAGACCAAGCGTAGTTCTTGGAATAAATGCGAAAAGTAAGGAAACAATTTTTGGGAATTTTCAATTTTCATGAACTTTTATTTCAAAAACAAAAACCCCGGCATTGCAGATACGGCCTTGTAGCACTTTGGGGAAGAAGATTTTAAGGTTGTGCCCGCTAATAGTTAAAAATGACTCAGGGTGGCTGTTCTTGCAAAAACAACCTTCCGGCGCCCTTTTGGGGACATTCGACTTATTTTTAAAGCAATAATGGCGTCACCCGACTTATTTGTGTTAAAAAAAATTAAAATTTTTGTTGTTTTTGGGATATTTTGCAAAAAGGGAAGTTGGACCCGATGAGGGTTGCCTACGTATCTCACATTCGATGAGAATTAAACTAGCGTAGTTCGAGCAGATTTGATAAAACCAACTATTTTGAAAACAAAAATCTCTCTTTTTTTATGGTTTTATTTTCTTTTTTTTTCTTCAAAAATCCGGCAGAGTTTCAGTATTATTTGGGCATTGGGTTTTTTTTCTTTTTTTGTCAAAACAGGTGGTTCCCCTCACTTAGTCCTAACACTGCTATTTTCTGTTCAATTCTCTCCCATTGTGTACAAGACGATCAACATGCAAAGCCGAGCAAATAAATGTACAAGTAGCACGTAAGATACATCAAGATGGTCTTTTCATTTCAGGTCACATGTCCTAGATGGACCCAACCCTTGTGTTGAGTCCCCTAAGTCAAATGCACGTGATGCAAACAAACGTTCCTACTAGGGATTCGGCATGAGGCTTTGTTATACTAGGTTTAAAACCTGGGTATATTGTTATAGACCTGGCTTACCCGAGCGGATACCTCGAGCAGAGGGGGGCAGCGTACTGGGGATACAGAAGCTCCGCCGGCTTAGCAACTTATCTGAACCTCGTTCTAAATAGGATAAGACTCTAAATAGAAGAGAAGTCACACGAAGTGCACCTTTCTCCATTATGTAGAAGACTCAGAGAAAGGAAGGGTTTCACAGTAGTTTATATATACTGTCGCATCTCCTTTTTTACTACGCCCCGGGGAAGGGTATAATAAAGGGAGTTTTTTCAATTAAAGGACAATCAAAATGGAATTTATTTAGTTAAAGAAATCAGAGTCGCCACTTGGGATAATTTATGGTGTCCCAAGTCACCGGTTCAAATCCCGAATCGAGGAAAGGGTTGACTCTATTTAATAGTCCGCGAACTAAAAATTCGGGTAAGGAATTCTGTTAACCTGAGAGAAGGTGTTAGACATTCCCGAGTTCCGTGGTTCTAGCACGGTCCCTCAACTGTTATTATTGGCCTATTATCTGATTTTAGTACATGTTCAAAATCTATGTGCATTTTTAACTTTTAAGCCGCTTTTATTCATTTTAAAGAAAAAATTAATGTCGTCTAAAATATGCCGTTGGACCGCATTACATGAAATGCACCCGCAATCCAAAATGCATTCTATTCAACGTTGTTAAGATCTGGATTTGGGTCACATGAAATGCACACCCGAGTTTAGGAAGGTAATATTATTAAAACAACGCGCCTAAAGCAACTACGTGTTTTTAAATTTGCGAGGGCCATGGAAATTTAACTAAATGACACGCCTCGATTTCTAAGGATTAAAATATTAATTAAGCGAGGGCCATGCATTTTGAGGTTTTGTTCGGCATGGCGCACCTCAATTTATTCCAAAGGGCTTTATTATTCAAAGTTGTTATAATCGGGTTACATGAAATGCACCCCTGAATTGAGAATTGTGTATCGCAACTACGTCACGGGAACCATACCCGTAATCGTGATAATTTACTAATCTCACATTAATAATCATAAAGTAGACAATGACTAATTATCATAATTATATACAACAATTCAATACTATATTCACCATTCCTCATTTCTAGGATAAGAGACAAAAGGTAACCTTTTTAATTCCCTAATTCTATATATTAGGTAGATCTTGGTTGAAATTTAGAATTAAAAATGAACAAGAGATTCCTACGGCAAGAAAAAACATTGACGTGAAGAGTAAAACATTTTGCACTATACACAGCTGGTTCAATATTGCAAGAAGCAAACACTTTAGCAATGAAATCAACGAATTTGCAAAGGAATACATTTGAGACTGATCAACGCTGTAGCAGATATCATAAAATCATGAAAACACAAGCTCATCCTAAAATACCAGCGCAGCAGTTACAACCACTTAAAATCAAATCAAACTGATAATTAAAGTGTGAAAAACAAATAGATCAATGAACACAGAAATTCTTACGAGCACGCATACACCGAAATGGATCCGGAACACTGGAACAAGAACTCCTCTTCGGAAAAATAGAAACTTCGACGGACAACCAACTAGATTCTGCCGGAATTTGAACAAGAGAATACTGAAGCAAACTTGGTGACTAGAACCTCGGTCGAACCTAACTCGCAGCTACTGTCCCTTTCTCGTTCTATGCGTGTGTATGTATGGCTATTGGTTCATTTTTCGGTGAGCTCGCTAGGCAGCGTCGAGGTGGTCGCTGATTAAGGGTGTGGCAGTGACGGAATTTTTAAGGTTCAGATCCTAGGTTCTGTGGGTGGTCATTGAAGAAGAAGACATGAAGGGGGGGGGGTCATTTTTTTTTACTGTTGAGGCTGTCAGCTTCCCCTTCTAGCGTATATCCCTTTTCTCTCCAAGACTAGGTTAGGGTTTTTGAAGGGTTAGGATTGCTGAGTGTTGGGTCGGGTCGACCCGGTTTAGGATGGGTAAGAAGATGGGCTAGTTTAAATGAAGAAGGGGTATTGAAAGATTTGGGCTCACTCATTACATGGCCTAATTTCGAATCTAAGACCAAGCTCTTCAATTTCCTTTTCTTCTTATTTTCTTCTCTTTCTCTAATTAATTAAAAACCTAAATTAAATTCCTAAGACAATTTAAATTGTAAAATTAAGCTAATTATCTAACCATAATATTTACAAAAATTAGTTGATTCTAAATTTAAAGAGAAAACTTAATAATCCAAAATTAAAAGCTAAGAATGTAAAAATGAGCCATTTTTGTATTTTTTATTTTTAATTAAGCAATTAATTAATTATCTAATCCTAATGCAATGCATGGTACAAGAATAAAAAATCTAAACATGAAAAATACTAGCTAAGCCTGTCAACTACGAGTTACAAGATTCCTATCTATAAGTCTTCTGAAGCTTGATTTTGAGTCTTGAGTGGTTCTTCATGCAGACTTTAGATTTGAACCTTGACGCTTGCTAGTTGCAGGTGCTAGCTCATTCTTCTTCAGCTTTTCGAATCAAGACCGGACATGTAGTGCTTGTGACCACAACCATGTCTTGAGAAGCTCACATCTTCCATCAACTTCTGCATTTGGATTCAATTCTTGCCTTTCTTTTTTTTTCTCTTTATTGTGACTAACTTCTGTTAATCACCTCGGACTGTTGACTCACATTCTTGCTGCGAGCTTCTTTTGTTGCTGACTTAAACTGTAATCAAAGGTGAATTCTCTTATTCTCCAGGTAGGCGCCTGATTGCCAATATTCGAGTTGTCTTCCTTTGAACATTACTGCTTCCTTTTGTTCTCCAGGTGGCTCCTGATTACCAACGCTTGAATTGTATTCCTTTCCTCTGAAACTTGAATTGTTTTCCCTTGAAGCTTGAACTGTCTTCCCTTGTTCTCTAGATGGGCATCTGATTGCTGAATCTTTCTTTGTTCCCTTGTTTTCCATGTGGGTACCTACAATCAAAACAAACAAAACAAACGAAATTTTCTGCCCCAGTTTGCTCTAGGAAGATTTGTGAGTTGTTAGCAAAATTGTAAACCACTTATACTATTTATGCAATGATGAGAGTAAACTAAAGAATAGACTAGGATGTGCGTCTCCTATGAGTAAAACCAAAAACTTTGATTAGAAAATGCGTCTGCTAAAATAAAACCTGAATGAACCAAACTAGGAAGTGCGTCTCCTACGGGTAAAGCTTATATGAACCAAAACCAGGAAGTGCGTCTCCTAGGGGTGAATTTAAATGACCAACACTAGGAAGTGCGTCTCCTAGGGGTGAAAACTTCAGTGACTAAAACTAGGAAGTGCATCTCCTATGAATGAACTCTCAATTTAGGAAGTGCGTCTCCTATGGGTAAAATCTTAATGACTCAAACTAGGAAGTGCGTCTCCTATGAATGAACTATCAATTTAGGAAGTGCGTCTCCTATGGGTAAAATCTTAATGACTCAAACTAGGAAGTGCGTTTACTATGAATGAACTCTTAATTTAGGAAGTGCGTCTCCTATGAGTGAAACTTCAATGAACCAGACTAGGAAGTGCGTCTCCTATGAATGAACTCTTAATTTAGGAAGTGCATTTCCTATGGGTGAAATTTCAATGACTCAAACTAGGAAATGTGTCTCCTATTAATGAACTATCAATTTAGGAAGTGCGTCTTCTATAGGTGTATCTTGAAAGACCCATACTAAGAAGTGCGTCTCCTAGGGGTAAACTCTTAATTTAGGAAGTGCGTCTTCTAAACAGTATAACTTGAAAAACCTAAACTATGAAGTGCGTCTCCTAGAGGTGAAACTTCAATAAACCAGACTAGGAAGTGCGTCTCCTATGAATGAACTCTCAATTTAGGAAGTGTGTCTCCTACAAGTGTATCCTGAAAGACCCAGACTAATAAGTGTATCTCCTAGGGGTAAAACCTCGGTGACTCAAACTCATATGATCCAAACTAGGAAGTGCGTCTCCTAAATGGTAAAATATCAGTTTAGGAAGTGCGTATCCTACAACAAAATATAACTTGAAAACCCAGACTAGGCGGTGTTTCTACTAGGGGTGATGTGTGATCTTCTCAGTAGCCTTTGCGTAAGCAGAATTGGGGCATTACACCTGAAAATTTCCAGCTTCCAAGCTTTGATATGAACATAGCTTTCATCCCTGTTTTAGACAAAGAAAATTTGTGAGTTTAAACATGGTGGTTGGTTTGTGGCTTTGACTTTGCGGTGATTGCTCCTTCACTTTCCATGATAACTTTGATTTCACCTTGAAAGACATTGCTTGCTTATTGACTAACCAATTTCTTTGCCCCCCTTATCACAGACAATACCTCTTCTCCGTTCAAACCCAATACCCTCTATTTGTTGCATTGCTCATGAACTGACATTTACCAAACCTTTGTGTTTTATGTGAATCCCAAAGCACATCAGTTGCCACCCACTCAGTGCGGCTGGCCTTGGCCTTGAGGTCTATTGCTCCTTCACTTGTCGTGATAGCTTTGATTTCCGCTTGGAAGACCTTGCTTGTCATTGGTTAACCTCTTTCTCTGTCAACCTCCTCACAGAGAATACCTTTGATCCGTTCACCCAACATCCTCTATCTGTTGCATTGTTCATGAATTGATATATACCAAACCTTTGCATTTCACATGAATCCCAAAACATGTTGATTGTTACCAACTCAGTGTCGTATTATTCTTTCCTGACTTATGCCACTTTGATATGCTAGCCAGATCCCTTTTTGTGCAATTGGAAAGCTGGTGGCAAATTTTGAAGTCATTTCTCACTTGTTATGACCAAACAGACTCAAGAGGAGGAAGTAAACAAAACAAAAGGAACATAATAGAAGACAATGGAAAGAGTCATTTCAGCTTTTGTCGTACCTTTTTGCCGTGAAACTGGGCTTCAATGCTCCGCTTATCCAATCTGATTCACAATCTTTATTCGACTTGTAGTGGCCGAAGGGTTTTCACCACCAAACCTCTCTCATTTTGGTCTTTTTCTCAACTCACCATCGCCTTATAGTGCCTGTAAAGGTTTTCACCAATAAGATTCTCTCATTTTTTATTTCTCTCAGCTTTCATCGCCTTACGGTGCCCGTGAGGTTTTTCACCAATAAGATTCTCTCATTTTTTTCATTTTCCTTGTTTGGACCGGACTGTTACCCTGATATGATTCACCTCTACTTGCTCGTCTTGGCATCTCTTGAAGACTGATCAGAAGGTCTTTCTCTAGACTGTAATGTGGGCTTTTGGATGGGGTTAGAAAGAAAGGGTATCAAAAGGCTCAAAACAATTCAAATGGGTTCAAAATTATAACTTTTGGAATCAAATCTCTTACACAACCACAACGTCTGCCTCAGTTTCTTTCTTGGGGACTTTTGGATTTTTATTTTGGTGTGACCGAACCGTAAGGCTGCCTACGTATCCTTAAAGGAATCAGGTCAAACGTAGTTCACAACATAGGAATTGCTTTGCTACTGATTCCAAAAGAGGGGTATAAAAGGAAATAAATAAGTCTCAAAGGGGGTAACGAAGGATAAAGTGTTTAGATAGCAGAACAAAATGCCTTCGTCATTCCAAACTCCAAAACATGGCAAGTGCAAACTATACAATTAAACAAACCAAGGAAAACATTTGTAACATCCTTTGATCGTGCCAGACTTGATAACCGTATCCACACATTCGCCCTCTACATCTGTTGAATACAAAGCACCATTTGAAAACACTCTCGCTCTCCTTACAATGAACGACCCCTACCAATCTACCAAGCTTTCCTTTAGGGTTTCTTTATGTTCTATCTGCCCCAGTTTCACACAATTCGGGCTTGAAGTGATCTCAAAATGCCTTTACTTATTTCCCTCAAATGTCCCTACATCTTTAACATTATTTCATTGCTTCATGACTAAACTGACTTTTAATATCGGGCTGAGAATTATGCATGCATGTCATGTCACTAGAGTCAACATGAAAAGAGAACTACACAAAAATGAATAGAAATAGCAGAAAATAGAGAATTGCATTAGACAGACGGTGAAAGGGCTTGAACAACAAAACAAGCAAAATAAATTAGGGTACAACCCTAAAACAAACCTAGATAACACTAAATGAGATACTACAACTAAAGGAACTAGACAAAATAAAAGGATAGAAGGGTTTGAATCACAAGACAATATCTGGATTACAACCCTGAAATAACCCAAATAACAGAAATGACAACAAAATAAAACACCAAAACTCCTCCCTGGCTAACCAAGAAAAGAGCGTCTTTCCAATCCTCAAACTCAACATCTTAGCCACTGAGTTCTGCATCAATATTGCCAAGACCATTACCAACTTCAATATCATCAACTTCAGTCAACAAGTTCCCAAGAGGATTCGCATGCTCCCTATCACTGTCATTAACCACAATTAGCCTTTCTTGAATCATTCTTTCTATTTCCCTTTTCAAAGAATGACAATATTTAATGCTATGCCCTTGGACATTAGAGTGGTACATGAATCGTACAGTAGGATCAAAGCCTTTTGCATATGGGTGATAATAGGCAAAATCTAGGTGATTTGGCTATTGTTATGCTTCCGCTTAATTACATTTCAATGACATAATATTGTTATTTGATGAAACTATAGACTCTAATTATTATTTGTATACATTGCAGGGTGAGGAGCTTATATGATGCTTTCAAGAGGTCATTGGAATGATTCATGAGCAAAAATGATCCCTCGGAGTTGAGTGCGCAAGAACAAGACAAAAAATTGGAAGAAATCAAGCCCCAGGTGCGTGAAGGGCACGCGAAGTCGCGCAGAGTTCGTGCATATTACCAGCTGAGACAGTAAGGCACGCAAAGACCGCGCGAAGGGCGCGTGACTTCGCGTGGTGCCGGTTCTGAAAAGAGTTAGTTGGGGAGGGTAAAAGTGGAATTTTTGAGAAAAACCCACTCAACTTAAATAATGTTAAGCTCGCCCAAGATCGAAAGAGAGGTAGATTGGCAGAGTTTAGTGAGAGAAATAGAGAAGCAAGAAGCAAGGAGGAGTTTGGATCATCAAGTTCTTCTTTTCTTCTCTTTGTTTTCTTTATTTTGTGATGGAATTGAATCTATTTGTGATACACACTAGCATGTGTGGCTAAAACCCACTGTTCTGGGGTTGTGATTTAGTCATGATTATTGTTGTTTGATATTGACTAGATGTTGATTATAATTCATTCATATATGGTTGTTTCTTCAATTCTATGTTTAATTGCTTAATTGTCTGGCCAGCAGTTGGGTTCTATTTACTATCTATGCTATGCTTAGGAAAGCAGTGTTTAGATTAGATAAGATTTGAAGAGAGCATGATCTTAACCCTTAGGGGGGCGGATTTCTGGTTAGGATAGGAATATACCTGATCACCTTGCTTAATTAAATATCATAATCTTAATGCGTTCTTAATAGATTGGTTCCATAGGAATATAGGAGTTAATCTATTAAGGGTAGGTGAGTAGTACTTTGGGAGAAGGCTATGAGAGCCTTTATCGATTAATTAGCAACCATGAATGAATTATATGAAAAGGGAGAGTTAATTAGAACATAATAAGATTGGTGAATCGATCACAATCCTGGAATACTTGTCTCTATTGAATACATAACGATCAACTCGTACTTGATAATTTAATTATTAATTAGAATTGGAATTAGCATAATTGAACTCTTGAACTCGAATATAGCTTGACGAAATAACAATATTGGCATGTTAGTGAGTAGTTGATATAAGTCTCTGTGGGTTCGACACTCGACTTATCATTTAATTGCTTGTACGATCACGTATACTTGCGTGTGCATTTGGGAGCAACAAGTTTTTGGCGCCGTTGTCGGGGACTTAGTATTAGCTACTTGCTAGTTTTTGCTTTAATTGTTTATTTCGTTGAGCCTAATGTTACTTGATTGTTGTGCGGATCTTAGGAACTTTGATTGAATGCGCAGGGTCAGAAGCCAGGATCGACTTCAAGGCTTTGATCCGGAACTTGAGAGAACATTCCACAGGAGGCTGAGAGAAGCAACGGACATGGCAGAGGGGCAACCCATGGCTGTTCAGGAGGTGGTGATGCCCAGCATTGCTAATGTCACCTCCAGTATAGTGAAGCCTAGAATCACTGGGCACTTTGAGCTGAAACAGAGCATGATCCAGCTGCTTCATGCAAATGGGTAATTTATGGGTCTTCCACACGAGGATCCACAATAGCACATTCTAAACTTCTTGGAGATTAGCGATACATATATCACTAATGGGGTTACTCCAGATTTTGTGAGGCTCAAATTTTTTCCATTCTCTCTGTTGGGTGAAGCTAAGCGATGGCTAAAGGTAGAACCAGCAAATTCCATTACATTATGGAACGATTTGGCAAGAAAATTTCTAGCAAGGTTCTTTCCTTCAGGAAAAACTGCAAAGATCAGAAGTGAGATAGTTGCCTTCAAATAGAAAGCAGGAGAGTCTTTATACTCAGCTTGGGAAAGGTTCAAAGGGCTACTCAGAGACTGTCCTCATCACAATCAAACAAATGAAGTGTTAGCTCACACTTTCATAGAAGGATTACATTCTGAAACAAAGATCGTGGTAGATGCTGCAGCTGGGGGTCAAGTGTTGGAGAAAAGCTTTGACGAGATATATGCATTATTGAACAAATTCTCCAAGAGCAATCCGGATTGGCAAGGAGAGATGGGCAGACACACAGTGCAAAAGTCTGTAGGGGTTCTCGAGTTAGATGCCATCTCAGCATTATCTGTGCAGATTGCTACACTGACCAATCAAGTCAACCAGATGAACGTGAATATCAACAAGCAGCAGGTACAAAAGGTTCAAGCTTTTTATGAAATATGTGGAGAGGGAAGGGACACACGAGCGACATATGTCCCGCAAAACCAAAGTCTGTTTGCTTCGTGGGTAATTCAAATAGGGGCCAAGCAAATCAATATGGGAAAACATACAATCCCAATTGGAGGAACCACCCAAACTTCTCTTGGGGTGGAAACCAGGGCACTCAGAATCAATACAGGCCTCAAGCACCTCAACAGCAGTATAGACCACCGAAAGTGAGCAACAAGCGAGTTCTACAAGCCACCTTGAAGACATGTTTAAAAAAATGATGGCTGAACAGCAATCCCTCATCACAATAGTGAGAAATTTGGACCGTCAAATGGGACAGCTAGCCAGTGCTCAAAACACTAGACCAGCTGGAACTCTTCCAAGCGACACTGAAGCAAATCCTAAGGCAAGCCTTAATGCCGTGTCGTTGAGGAATGGGAGACAACTTGAGGAAGTTCTTCCTAAAAAGAGGAAATAGATGACTTTTAATGAGAGGCCGTCCACTATAGAATCAACATCAGAGAAAGCCCCGAAGCCAGATAAACCAGTTGGAGAGGCGGTGGCTGAGCAGCCCCCATAATTGATTGCAAGGCCACCACCACCATTCCCTTAAAGATTGCAGAAATTAAAAGACAATGCCGCGTATAAAAAGTTTCTTGATATCTTGAAGAAGGTACAAATTAATATTCCATTGGTTGACATCTTACAAGAGGTACCCAAATATGCAAAGTACGTCAAGGACATTATGGCAAATAAAAGGAGGCTGACCGAGTTCGAGACTGCGACACTCACTGAGGAGTGCAGTTCCAGAATTCAAGGCAAGCTACCTTAGAAATTGAAGGATCCAGGTAGTTTCAATATCCACATCTCCACTAGTAAACATGCTGTTGGGCGAGCTTTATGTGATCTTGGAGCGAGCATCAATTTGATGCCGCTATCTGTGTTCAGACAATTAGGGTGGGGTGAACCACGCCCAACGACAGTTATCTTACAGTTAGTTGATCGCTCCCTTGATAATCCTAAGGGAGTGATTGAAGATGTGCTAGTTCAAGTGGGCTCTTTCATATTCCCCGCTGATTTCATTATTCTGGATTACGAGCCTGATCAGGAAGTCTCATTTATTTTGGGGTGTCCATTCTCAGACACGGGCCGAGCTATTATTGATGTCTGTGAAGGAAAGATGACAATGAGAGTAGGTGATCGAGTGGAGGTATTCAATGTTTATAGAGCACTGAAGTTACCAGCACATTATGAGGAGTTATCCATGATCTCGGTGGTGGAGAGTGATGCTACTTCGTTAGTACCCTATATGAGCCCTACAGATCCTGTTGAACGAGTATTGATTGGGGATGTAGAAAACCATGAAGATGAAAGAATAGGAGAAATTGAGCAAATGCTGGATATTTCCTGCAGTTATGTACATGGGTTTAGAAAATTTGAAGGGTTGGACAGACCTGTTGTGCTGACCTCTCCCAGGCCATCTATTGAAGAAGCTCCGAAGCTAGAACTCAAGCCACATCCAGCGCATCTGCACTATGCTTATTTGGGAAACTCTAAGACACTGCCTGTAATTATTTCATCCAGCTTGACCAGCACTCAAGAAGAAAAATTGCTCAGAGTCCTCCGCGAGCATAAAAGGGCCATTGGGTGGACTATAGCTGACATCAAAGGTATTAGTCCCTCGTTTTGCATGCATAAAATCTTTTTAGAGGATGGACACCGCCCCAATATAGAGCATCAAAGGATATTGAATCCTATCATGAAGGAGGTAGTTAAAAAGGAATTAATCAAGTTTCTCGATGCAGGTATCGTTTTTCCCATTTCTGATAGCAACCGGGTAAGCCCGATTCAATGTGTGCCCAAAAAGGGAGGAATAACTATAGTTGAGAACGAGAAGAATGAGCTAATCCCCACTCGTACTGCTACGGGATGGAGAGTTTGCATTGATTATAGAAGGCTCAATAAGGCAACTCACGAGGATCACTTCCCATTCCCATTCATCGATCAAATGCTAGACAGGTTGGCCGGGCATGAATATTAGTGCTTCCTTGATGGTTATTCAGGATACAATCAGATTGTCATATGCCCAAAGGATCAGGAGAAGACTACTTTTACTTGTCCTTACAACACTTTCACCTTCAAGCAAATGTCGTTTGGTCTTTGTAATGCACCAGCCACTTTCCAGAGGTGTGTGATAGCTATTTTCACTGACATGGTGGAAAGATTCGTGGAGGTGTTTATGGATGACTTTTCAATTTTTGGGTCTTCTTATGATGATTGCTTGAGGAATCTAAACAAGGTTCTAACCCACTGTGAAGAAAGAAATCCGGTACTGAATTGGGAAAAGTGCCACTTTATGGTACAAGAAGGCATCGTGTTGGGTCACAGAGTATCTGGGGACGGCATTGAAGTTGATAAAGCAACGGTGGAGGCGGTTGAAAAATTACCTCCACCTATTTCAGTGAAGGGTGTCCGGAGTTTCTTGGGACACGCGGGTTTCTATCGGCGCTTTATTAAAGATTTTTCAAAAATTGCTACTCCTTTGTGTAGGCTGCTTGAAAAAGATGTGGCATTCAACTTTGATGATGCTTGCCTTAACTCATTTGAAGAACTTAAAAAGAAGTTAGTGACTGCTCCCATTATTGTGGCACTGGATTGGTCTTTACCTTTTGAACTTATGTGTGGCGCGAGTGATCATGACATACAAGGTGTTTTATTCCATCTACTATGCGAGTAAGACTCTTGGCGATGCCCAGCTGAATTACACCACCACTGAGAAGGAGTTGTTAGCTATTGTGTTGGCCTTTGAGAAATTCCGGGCATACTTGGTGGGAACAAAAGTCATAGTCCATACCGATCATGCAGCTATCAGGTATTTATTTACCAAAAAGGAGTCTAAGGCTAGATTGATGCGCTGGGTTTTATTGCTGCAAGAATTTGATGTATAAATACGAGATCGAAAGGGGACAGAGAACCAGGTAGTTGACCATCTATCAAGGTTGGAAAACCACAACCATGTGGAGGAGGGTGGCCAGGTTAAAGAAGTATTTCATGATGAGCAACTTTTTGCTATAACCCAAGACCCTCCCCCATGGTATGCAGGCTATGTAAATTATCTTGTGAGTGGGGTACTTCCTCCTGAAATACAATCTGAAGCTAGAAATAGGTTTTTACATGATGTGAACTTCTACTACTGGGATGAGCCCTATTTGTTCAAGCAATGTGCTGATCAGTTGATGAGGAGATGCATTCCTGAAAAAGAGGTAGAATTAGTGTTGTATGATTGCCTCGCATCACCTTCTGGGGGCCATCATGGAGGAGGTAGAACAGCTGCAAAGGTGCTACAATCCAGTCTCTTTTGGCCGACTTTATTCAAGGATGCCCATTCATTTGCTAAGAAGTGTGACCAATGTTAGAGAACGGGAACAATCACAAGAATGCATGAGATGCCTTTAAATAACATTCTAGAAGTTGAGCTTTTTGATGTGTGGGGGATAGATTTTATGGGCCCATTTCCACCATCTATAGGAAATAAGTACATTTTGCTAGCCGTTGACTATGTGTCAAAATGGGTAGAGGCAATTGCTTTGCCGACGAATGATGCCATGGTGGTAGCTGCATTTGTAAAAAAGAACATATTCCCGAGATTTGGGACTCCACGTGCCTTAATCAGTGATGAAGGAACTTATTTTTGTAATCGATTGTTGAATAACCTTCTAGCTAAATATGGAGTTCGCCACAGAGTTGCCACAGCATACCATCCGCAAACAAATGGGCAAGACGAGGTGTCAAACAGAGAAATCAAGAAGATATTGGAGAAGATGGTGAGTGTGAATAGGAAAGACTGGGCTGCAAAGTTGGATGATGCTCTATGGGCATATAGGACTGCATACAAAATGCCAATTAGAGCGTCTCCTTACAAGCTGGTGTATGGGAAGGCATGTCACTTGACCGTTAAGCTGGAACACAAGGCATACTGGGCTATTAAGAAGCTAAACATGGACCTTGAAGCCGCAGGTGAGACAAGACTTATGCAGTTGAATGAATTAGACGAGTTCAGGTTGCACTCTTATGAAAATGCTAAACTTTATAAAGAAAAGATAAAAAGATGGCATGACAAGCATATCAAGCCACGTCACTTTGAGCCAGGCCAACGGGTATTGCTATTCAATTCTAGACTCAAGCTATTCCCTGGGAAGCTAAAGTCGAGATGGTCAGGTCCGTTTGAGGTGGTGAGAGTTACTCCCTATGGTGCAATCGAGCTGCGAGCTTTAAATGGTGAAAGGAAATTTTTAGTGAATGGTCATAGAGTCAAGCATTATTGGGGAGGAATGATTAATCGTGAAAAGACCAAGGTTGTACTAGCCGATGAGTAAGCGAGACTCTGCATCGTGCCACGACGTTAAATAAGGCGCTAGTTGGGAGGCAACCTAAAGATAGTAGTAGTGTTTGATTTTGAGTTTTAACATACTAACAATTGCAGGCGACGAAGGGCGGGTCAAAGAACCATCAACCAGGAGCAAAACAGGTGAAAAAAATGCAAAAATAATTGCCCAGGAGCGCGACTTCGCGCCCACTTCGCGCATAGTTTGCGCACCTGGGCAAAACATTCTGCTTGGAGAGCCTAAAGCGCGCGAAGACTGCGCGACTTCATGCAAAATTCATGCAACATTCTGCCTGGAGAGCCTAAAGCGCGCGAAGACCGCGCGACTTTGCGCACCCTTTGCGATCCCCCCACCCCCCCGAAATTTCTGGCGCTTTGGAGAATTTTTTCATTATTATTTATATTGTTTTTATTTTTTTAATAAGTAAACCTCCCCCCCCCCTAATATA
>MU733339.1:28838-39463 GCA_026770625.1 Nicotiana glauca
GGGTAAAAGTGGAATTTTTGAGAAAAACCCACTCAACTTAAATAATGTTAAGCTCGCCCAAGATCGAAAGAGAGGGAGATTGGCAGAGTTTAGTGAGAGAAATAGAGAAGCAAGAAGCAAGGAGGAGTTTGGATCATCAAGTTCTTCTTTTCTTCTCTTTGTTTTCTTCATTTTGTGATGGAATTGAATCTATTTGTGATACACACTAGCATGTGTGGCTAAAACCCACTGTTCTGGGGTTGTGATTTAGCCATGATTATTGTTGTTTGATATTGACTAGATCTTGATTATAATTCATTCATATATGGTTGTTTCTTCAATTCTGTATTTAATTGCTTAATTGTCTGGCCAGAAGTAGGGTTCTATTTACTATCTATGCTATTCTTGGGAAAGTAGTGTTTAGATTATATAAGAGTTGAAGAGAGCATGATCTTAACCTTTAGGGGGAGCGGATTTGTGGTTAGGATAGGAATATACCTGATCACCTTGCTTAATCAAATATCATAATCTTAATGCATTCTTAATAGATTGATTCCATAGGAATATAGGTGTTAATCTATTGAGGGTAGGTGAGTAGTACTTCGGGAGAAGGCTATGCAAACATTTATCGATTAATTAGCAACCATGAGTGAATTATATGAAAAATGAGAGTTAATTAGAACACAATAAGATTGGTGAATCAATCACAACCCTGGAATACTTGTCTCTATTGAATACATAACGATCAACTCGTACTTGATAATTTAATTATTAATTAGAATTGGAATTAGCATAATTAAACTCTTGAACGCGAATATAGCTTGACGAAATAACAATATTGGCATGTTAGTGAGTAGTTGATATAAGTCTCTGTTTCAACACTCGACTTATCATTTAATTACTTGTACGATAACGTATACTTGCATGTGCATTTGGGAGCAACAATGGGTCTGGAGTGTAGCCGAGGAGCGGCTCAATTAGGCTAGAATGTTTTAACTTTTCAAATAAGCTTGTGTAGGACTCCCCAATTGGTGTGAAACTATTTCTTTGCCTTTGTTCTCTTCCCTGCCGCTGTTTTCTTGGGTTGTTGGGTGCTCGAAAATGTTATGAAGGCAAGAATGCATTATGCGGTGTCACGACCCCAATCCCGATCGTGATGGCGCCCAACATAATTGCTAGGCAAGCCCGACCATTTGAACACTCTCAACCCAAGTACGAAAACCCATTACCAATTAATAGAGTTAATTTAGCAGTTAACAAGATCTCCAACCCAATAATAAATAGAAACAATACGGAAAAACCATAACAACTATCAAAACACTCCCAACAGATCTGGGGTCACGAGTCTACAACCTCTAATAGAGTTAAGTATCAAATCTCGAAGCCATATTACCGATTAATAGAGTTAAGTATCAAATCTACACATAAACGAGTCTAGGATGCGGAAACAAAGGGATAAGGGGAGAAGTCGGGTCCTGTGGACGCCAGGCAGCTACCTCGACAACTCCGAAATAAATTTGTACGCAACCAATAACACTACTGAGCCTCCAGGATACTTGTATCTGCACACTTGTTTCAGGGAGTAAAGTGAGTACTCCAACTCAGTGAGTAATAAACATAGATAATGGATGAAGATAAGAAATCACGAAATATTACAATGTAAAACTATAACAGGCAATCCAACACATTTAACGGTGAAATAGCAGCAAATCAGTGATAGGTAAAACAAATAAATATCAATGCATGAATGCAATGCAATGTATATGACCGCTGCGGCACGCAACCCGATCCATTTGGGTACCCGCACTCACTGTGGGGGTTCAGACTCCGGAGGGGCTCCTACAGCCCAAGCGCAATATCAACATAGCATCGCTGTGGCGAGCAGCCCGATCCATACTCAGTACAGAACATGCACGTAAGCCGCTCGGACAATATTAAAGTAATAGCTCTCAGCTCAAAACGTCAGAAAATGTAGCTTAGGTTTCAAATCTTAGAAATATGGCTGAACATTTCAAAAACAACGTTTAAACTCAGGACTGAAATCAATTAACATGCCAAGTAATATGGAAACAGTGATAATAATCCCTGAAGGATTCAAATGATCGGCACAAAGCCCAAATATATATCCATAAAATCCAAGTAGGATGATTACCAAACAATTTCTAGTCAAGATCACAGTATGAACATCACTCGGGACGGACTAAGTCACAATACCCAATCACAACGATCCTGCACTCGTCATAGAGTACGTGTCTCGCCTCAATATAGCGTTACTATGCGACATTCCAGGGTTTCAAACCCTCATGTCATCATCTATATCTATTACTCACCTCAAGCCGGCCACAAATCTAGCTCGCTATGCCTTTTCCTCCCGAATCGACCTCCTCGCACGTCGAATCTGATCAAAACCACAAGGAATACATTACAATAGGCTAAAGGAACATAACTCAATCGAAAAGACTCGAAAAACATCAAAAACCACGAAGTTGGCAAAACCCGAGCCCCGGGCCCATTTCTCGAAAAATTACAAAATTCACATCACCGGATTCCTCGTCTCGCCATGAGTCCATACATATCAAATTAATTGGAGTTCAAATGCCCTTTCAAATCCCAAATTTTTATTTCAAAAACCAAGCCCTAGTTCTTTCAATTTTTACCCAAATTTCCAATAATTAAAGGTTGATTCTTCAATAAAATAACGTTTCTAGGTCACGAGACTCACCTCCAATAGATTCCCGTTGAAACCCTGTTCAATTTCTACCAAAAAGCTCTCAAGGTGCTCAACAATGGAGAAAAATGGACCAAGCTTCGCGGATGAAATAATATAAAAACCCTTCTGCCCAGGTGCAATTTACCCTACGCGAACGCGGTCAACACCCCCGCGTTTGCGATGACCGGAAAATGTTGACCAAAATTTAACTCTTCGTGATCGCGGCTCCCAGAACGCGAACGCAAACCTTCAGAAGCTCTAACTACGCGAACGCATGCCCTTTGACGCGAACGCGATGAACAAATTTCACCAGGCCTTAACTTCCTTCTACACGATCGCGGGAACACCATCGCGACCGTGATGCTTCGCCTTTCAGAACTATGCAAACGCGGCCCTCTCCCACACGAACGCGAAGACCAACTTTCCAAGCCCTCATATTTCCTTTACGCATTCGCGACATCACCCACGCGAACGCGAAGGGCAAATCTCTGCAACACCAACAACTGAAAATCTGCTACTTTTAAAGTTCAAAAATGGTCCGATTGACCACCCGAAATCACCCTGAGGCCCCCAGACCTCAATCAAAAGCGCCAACACATCCTAAAACATTATTCAAACTTTTTCCAATCTTCAAAACACATCAAACAACGCTAAAACCATTAATTCACATCGGATTCAAGCCTAAGTTTCTTCAAAACTTCTGAAAATATGCATTTGATCAAAAACCCGACCAAAACACCTCCGAATGACCTGAAATTTTGTACAAACATCCAAAATCACCCAAAGAAGCTATTACAACTCTCGGAATTCTATTCCAACAGTCGGATCAAAATTTTGCCCATCAACCGAAATTCGCCAAAATACTAACTTCGCCAATTCAAGCCTAATCCTACATCGAGCCTCCAAAATCACTTCCGATCATGCTCCTAAGTCACAAATCATCCCCCAAGGCTAAACGAATCACCAAAAATCACATCCGAGCCCTATAACTCATAAGTCAAACTCCGGTTGACTTTTCCAAACTAAGCTTTCCTTAAAGAGACTAAGTGCCTCATTTCTACCAAAACCAATCTGAATCAACTATAACACGCCGACTACTTACAATGAAACATGAAGAAGCATAAAATGAGGGAAACGAAGTGGTAACTCATGAGACGACGGGCCGGGTCATCACATCCCCCCCCCCAACTTAAACCAACACTCGTCCTCGAGCGTACCCAGAGTTATCCTAGAAGCTAAATAATAGCTGAATAACCTTACCGAGCATATACCCGGGGGTGATCCTGTGTCACCCTATCTCATATAGGTCTGATAGCACAACATAGCTGAAATTACCCAATCCAACTAGACCATAAACCATAAAACTGCATTGCACTTTCTGAAATCATACACAAGATCAGAACCTCACCTCTATACTCAGAATAAGCCCGAACCAGCTGTAATGACCCATACCTGCAACCTCAGGTGCAATCACATGATATACCACATAATCCAAACACTTGAAACGATAGCCTCTATTCATAGCAGTTGCCTACAATAACCAAATACCGATAGAAAACCTCTTACTAACTAAAGCCTTATTCCAATACTTTCATATACTACCAACGACAAAATGAAACACGTGATAAAACATAACCATTTCTCGGGTCAACCATTCACGAAGCCACTTCCCTTTGACTAATACCACAACAGATTTTTGGGCCAAACCTCGATATTATCCTTCTAACAAGCTGAAATCAGATCTGTTCGTATTCATTAATGACCCCAACGATCACCTCGAATCCAACACACCACTCTGGTGATCTAACACCTCGATACTGGCCTAAGCCACCACTTGCATAATACACGCACCAATAAGAAACGGTCTGAACATACTTAAATCATGACAAATGACTCAAACGAAAGAGCTGTACCTCAAGCTCATTAGTACCATTACACACAAGGTTGAGACCTCGTCTTATATCATACAAATAGAATACCTGAATCTACCCCGAAGAGTCATACCCCTGCGTGGCCTTGCCACAACGCGCGATCCTATCCAAACACTGTTACACATGAAACATCTCAAGACGCTATGTTCAAGACCGACAGCCACGCACAATTTGATGTCTGAAACCAAAGCAATTCATTACACCCACGGTTAAACAAATAACATACGACATGCAACCCGATAGGTCATAAACAATACTCCATTTACCAAGCAACACTCAATTACTCTTCCCAATCAAATTTCTCTATGAATCCTCAATAGAACCGCAACACATGCGCCTATATCCAACAAATCATAACGCCTCATAGCACAGAAAAAAAGCAACTCATAGATCTCGCCAGATCACTAACAAGTTCAATAACAATCAAACCAACCTATCCCTCAACAATTCAACTCGGGACTAACAGAGCTAACTCAAGCCAAATACGTAGCCACATCAGCCTACCAACGAACTCAATACCATGAAGCCTAAAGCTGCTCCTTCCACCACTATAACTCCTGCTGGAGCCGTATGATACGGTGCCCGGCACCAGATCGAGACCGAAATCTACAACCTCGCCCGGCGGCATAAACGGCCACAAGAAACGCATCTGAAAAGTCACTCAACACCAGAACTGAATCAATGGTAGAAACCTATGCACTAACATCCGCCACGAAGGCCTAATTAAGGAAAGCAATCCTTCCCAGCCGTCTACTCGTCTTTGGAATACAAACCACTGTGCTAGAACATAATCCGATGCACCTCGCCATGCAACCTGTGGCATTTTCCGACATAGCCCATAGCACAATAGTATAGAATAACCCAACACTGAGACAACCAGTCTACACCCCAATATCATGTCCAAAATCTAATATACCAAGCAAAGAAAGATCCACTCGGCCTCCAAATCCCAATAGCCGCTAACGGTACTAATACAATACACACGATCTACAACCACTACATAGACTGCACCTGATAACTCCCAGTCTCTGACTACATATAGCACACGAATCACTGTACCTGATCCCAAATTCCGCAGTATGAATACATATTACACCTCAAGTACCCAATCATTCCACGAAAGATATTCTAAAATTTCCCTATGCCATCAAACACACTCAGATATCAGCAGTCGATCTAGCAAGAAAACACCACAATACTAACGTAGTATCATCAGTCTAATCACATAACCCTTTTTATGAACCATTCGTCAAATCACTTCAGATTAGCAGTACCATTTCCTTAATTACCTGAGGCTACTCTTTACTTAAGAGTTTTATGAACTTCTTTTTAGAACTGAACTGTAACTCACCTAGCCAACAACTTCCACTGATCCCATTTGGAAGAAAATCATTACGCATTCCATGACTCGCATGCCCATAGAAGATATATACATCTCCAAACCACGGTGAAACCTAACAAGAATTCTTCCCCAATTCCATTTGCACAAGCTAAACTGTTAGGACTGAATCCTTCTAACTAGACCAGACTAGACAAATTGTCAGCACTGAAGAGCTTTGCTGCACAATACCTGTAAGGGCTCATTACCTTGAACACATACAATGAAATTAATCATATCCTTACCATAATGATTCGGTCCACTATCAAGATATTCCATCTATATGATTTCCTTTGTGATTCATCATCCACTTGACATTCCTTCTTGTTTTAGCACCAAAATGCCTCAACCCAGGCTTACCACACGAGACTCGAACATAAGACCACACTGTCTAAGACTCATAGGCCACTAAATACTCTATCAAATGTTTCCAGAAATACCCCATTCCAGAATACTTTACTTTGAATAACTTCCTGCGAATCTGAATTCGTTACCATTACTTTCCAGATATCGATACATAGGATCCCATAATCAACGTAAAAATACCACAAGTCTTGACCTTTTCCAATGAAAACACAGTCTCTACCCACATATACAACCTTAAGACACCTGATTGTTACATGTAAAATCTTGAACATAATAAAACCATTCTCGAGAGTCATTTACTTCATATTCAAACTGCAATTTATCTGATCAAACAGGCATAACCATTCGTGCCTCATTAGCACTCTGACACCGCAAGATATGATCCTATTCCAATACAAACAACATCTTCCTTCTCTATACACTGAGCATTCTTTATCAACGGCAGCTCAAGACATCCTATTATTTTCACACATCTACGAAGCACCATATAACCTTCGTCAAAATTTTGCTTCACTCGTGCCATCCTCCGCTCAATTTCTGCAATCAGAACTGATCCACCAGCATATCTCGAACTGAAAATGACATAGGACATGACTGTGCAATCAGCTAATCAATAGTAACCTCCCCAACTTGGCTCGAAGCCATATATCAGGACACACTCAATAACCCATAATACTTTTACTTTAATGATGACACAATATCATAGTGAGATTAAACTTAAATCATCTACCAGTTTGTGAAAACACAGATCATCTAGTACTATAATCTTCTGTTAACCTCGCATTCATTTCCACCTCAGTTGAGTCCACCCTCTTAAGCGACCCGAATTGTCGAATTTCAGCACATACCCTTCAATTACACATGAGATCTTCTAACATACACATAAGGATCATACCACTTAAGAACACTCCGCAGGAGATAACCCACCTGCTTCGCCTTAATTTAGTACTTCAGCATACCTTCCACTGTCACATACGTTACATAGTCATTAGTCTTCCTAAGTCTGAACTCATACCATCACATGAAATGCACTACACTCCCCAACTAGGAAACATGAAAATATTCTTCACGCACCTATAACTCGAGCTACACATCAAATCACAATAGAAATCGAACACTTAACATTTCATCTATTATCCAACAGACTTCTTCGTCACTACCAAGTCATATAGATACATCTAGCAGTACTAACATACTCATCACATAAATACCAAACCACCATTCTGGCTAATAGGGACAATACCAAACATATAAGTTCAAAACACCTGCTCACACAATCAGCACCTTGGTGCTCAAGCCATAGGCAAAGATTTGTCCTCAAGTCCTCCAGACTGGGCCAACATCAAACTCACGGAGATTACATCTCGCCCCTTGGTCGGGGAATCACAAGCCATCAAGGAACATCTGATACTGAGCGCTAATGTGCGCATACAAATGCGTGGAAGGAATTTCAAGAGTTTTTTTTCAAGCTGAATCAAGGATGCACGATAAGAGTTCAAGAATGTGAAGTTTTCCTAAAGGTTCTGTAGCCTCTCGAGGATAAATACAGACCTCTCTATACCGATCCACGAGACTCTACTAAACCTACTCATGACTCGCGAGAACTAGTAACCTAGGCTCTGATTCCAACTTGTCATGACCCCAATCCAGGTCGTGATGGCGCCCAACATAATTGCTAGGCAAGCCCGACCATTTGAACACTCTTAACCCAAGTATGAAAACCCATTACCAATTAATAGAGTTAATTTAGCAGTTAACAAGATTTCCAACCGGTAATAAATAGAAACAATACGGAAAAACCATAACAACTATAAAAAACTCCCAACAGATCTGGGGTCACGAGTCTAGAGCCTCTAAATACAATTGAGTTTCAAATCTACACATAAAAGAGTCTAGGATGCGGAAACAAAGGGATAAGGGGAGAAGTCGGGTCCTGTGGACGCCAGGCAGCTACCTCGACAACTCCAGGATAAATCTGTAAGCAGCTAATAACTCTACCGAGCCTCCGGGATACCTGTATCTGCACACACGGTGTAGGGAGTAAAGTGAGTACTCCAACAAAAATAATGGCTGAAGATAAAAAATCACGAAATATTGCAATGTAAAGCTATAACAGGTATGGTTGACTTTGATATTATTCTGGGCATGGACTGGTTGTCTCCCTATCATGTTATTCTTGATTGTCACGCCAAGACCATGACACTGGCTATGCCAGGTGTTCCAAGTATTGAGTGGAGTGGTACTTTAGATCACACTCCCAGTAGAGTTATCTCTTTCCTTAAAGCTCATCATATGGTTGAGAAGGGGTGTGCCGTGTATTTAGCTTATGTTAGAGATGTCAGTGTTGATACCCCTTCTGTTGATTCAGTCCTAGTGGTACGGGATTTCCCCGATGTGTTTCCAGCTGATCTTCCGGGCATGCCGCCCGATAGAGATATCGATTTTGGCATTGATCTGTTGCCGGGCACTCAGCCCATTTCCATTCCTCCGTATCGCATGGCTCCTCCTGAGTTGAAGAAGTTAAAGGATCAATTGTAGGAATTGCTGGGTAAGGGTTTTATTCGGCCCAGTGTTTCCCCGTGGGGTGCTCCTATCTTGTTTATGAAGAAGAAGGATGGTTCTATGAGTATGTGCATTGATTATCGCCAGCTGAAAAAAGTTACAGTGAAGAACCATTAGCCTTTACCTCGTATTGATGATCTGTTTGACCAGCTTTAGGGCACACAAGTGTTTTCCAAGATTGATTTGTGCTCAGGTTACCATCAGTTGAAGATTCGGGAGCCAGATATCCCAAAGACTGCCTTCAGGACTCGGTATGGTCATTACGAGTTCCTTGTTATGTCATTTGGGCTGACTAATGCCCCGGCAGCTTTTATGCATTTGATGCACAGTGTATTCAGGCCATATCTTGAATCATTCGTTATCATTTTTATTGATGATATTCTGGTATATTCTCGGAGTTGGGAAGATCATGAGAAGCACCTGAGGACAGTGCTTCAGACCCTGAGAGAGAAGAAATTATATGTAAAGTTCTCAAAATGTGAGTTCTGGCTGAGTTCTGTGGCATTCCTAGGCCACGTGGTATTGAGTGAGGGCATTCGAGTGGATCCGAGGAAGGTGGAGGCCATGCAGAGTTGACCCAGGCCCTTCTCAGCTACAAAGATTCACAGTTTCCTTGGCTTGGCAGGTTATTACCGTCGCTTTGTGGAGGTGTTTTCATCGATTGCGGCCCCTATGACTAGATTGACCCAAAAGGGTGCCCCATTTCAGTGGACAGAGGAGTGTGGGGCGAGCTTCCAAAAGCTCAAGACAACTTTGACTTCAGCCCCAATCTTGATGCTGTCTACTGGTTTGGGGTCTTATACAGTTTATTGTGATGCCTCACGAGTTAGACTTGGAGCGGTGTTGATGCAGGACGGTAGGATGATTGCCTATGCATCCAGACAGTTGAAGGTACATGAAAAGAACTACTCTGTCCACGACCTTGAGTTAGCTGCTATTGTTCATGCCTTGAAGATCTGGCATCATTAATTGTACTGGGTACCTTATGAGATCTATACTGACCATCGGAGTTTGCAGCACTTGCTTAAGCAGAAGGACCTGAATATGCGTCAGAGGAGATGGTTAGAGTTGTCAAAGGATTATGATATTACTATTCTTTATCACTCGGACAAGGCCAATGTGGTAGCCGATGCCATGAGTCGCCAGGCGGAGAGTTTGGGGAGTTTGGCATATTTACCAGCCTTAGAGAGACCTATGGCAATAGATGTTCAGGCCTTAGCCAACCAGTTCGTGAGATTGAACCTTTCGGAGCCCAGTCGGGTTCTAGCCTGTGTGGTTTCTCGGTCTTCCCTATTTGATCGTATCAGGGAGCGGCAATATGATGACCCACATTTGCTTGTCCTTCAGGACAAGGTCCAGTGTGGGGATTCCAGAGATGTGACCATCGGGGATGATGGGGTATTGAGGATGCAGGGCCGGATTTGTGTGCCCAATGTTGATGGTCTTCGAGAGTTGATTCTAGCAGAGGCCCATAGCTCGCGGTATTCCATCCATTCGGGTGCCGCGAAGATGAATTAGGACTTGAGGCAGCACTATTGGTGGAGGCAGATGAAGAAGGATATAGTTGACTACGTGTCTAGATGCCTCAACTGCCAGCAGGTGAAGTATGAGCACCAGCGTTCGGGTGGGTTGCTCCAGCAGATAGAGATCCCGGAGTGGAAGTGGGAGCGTATCACCATGGACTTCGTATCTGGACTCC
>MU733343.1:0-13959 GCA_026770625.1 Nicotiana glauca
ATATATCATCAAAACAACATAAAAATGTGATTATTTAGGGCGTGATTATAGTCAAATTCACCTATTATCACTTATGTAATTTTAATGTTTTTGCAGTGTATGGGGGTTTAAGAACCTAAGAACATGGAAATGAAATAAAAAAGACACAAAAGGACAAGAAAGAGCGAAATGCGATCGTAGATGTAAAAATGCGGACCGCAAATCCAACATGCGAACCACATAATGCTCAAAGGAATCGCAAAACCCAACAATCTATTGGCCAAAGTCAGGTGGAAGAAATGCGGTCCATTATGCAACTACATAACAGGTTTGCGGGCTGCATAATGGATCGTAAACTCGTTGTGGAAGTTGCTGAAGCTGGAAATGCGGTGACACTATGCGGTCGCAAATCAACAATGCGGACCGCATAACCAAGATGAGACGACTACCTGAAAACTAAGGTTCGAGAAAGCGACGACTTTGAAGAGAATGTGGACCGCATGTCTTTATGCGACAGATATGCGGTTGCATAATTTACCTGGAAGGGTATTTTTGTCTGGTTGGTCCCGAGTTTTGACCCACTATAAATAGATTTATTGGGATTTTGTGGGGCATCTTGTCTGGTTTTTGAGCTACAATCTAAGTCTTTAATATTCCTCTCTTTTGGAAGCTTTAGGAGTGAAGAATCTTGCACTTTGTAAGTTTTATGACATTTAATATTCTTATCTTTTTGTATTTTAGCATGTGTAGCTAACTTTAAATACTAAGGTTGTGGACCCTAAATGGGTGTTATGTTAATGGGTGTTTAACATTGAATATATGTATAATGGTTGGTTGATATATATATATATATATATTTATTTCTCATTCTTCATTTATTGTTGGTGGTTGCAAACATTAACAAGTTCCATTAAATTCTTTCTTTACTTGGAAAAGTGAGTTAGAGTTTGGTAGAAGTAAATATCAAAGACTCGAGACTTTAAACCTTGTTTAATAGAATCTCTTAGGAATAAGTGGATTTTATTTGGCATATATTGATTGTTCTTAATTGCAACTCTTTTATATTTGGAAAAATCATAAAGGGGAAATACTACCCAACTACTAGAAAATATTGGATAGTTATTTAGAAATTATTTGCATATCTAAAGAATCTTCCATTAGAAATATATCATATTAACACCGATAGCATTACATTTTATTGAAAGGGACACAACCTTGGTTTCCTTAATCAAATTATTTATATTCTCAACGTTACAATTAGTTCTCTCTTTAAATCACAATCATATCATACTCTTGTTACAATTCACGGAATAGAATTACGACCTAAGTCAAGTAGCACACTACTCGAGTAACCTTTTCATACCTATTCCCTGTGGGATTTGACCCCAACCTTATTGGGTTATTATATTTGACACCGACCACCTTACATTACTTAATTAAAGTGTAATTTGAGCGTATCAAATTTTGGCGCCACTATGGCGTTTGCCCCGCTCAACTTACCCCCTACGTTTACAAGGTCATCAAGATGCTGACTAAATTTGCTAATCTTGCCGAAGTCGAGGTGACTGTGCGGCATCTGGTCCACTTGTTCGCACCTAGATTCTACAAAGGGACGATGTTAAATCTTCCTTACAGCGGAGGCAAATGCTTGGTAGTGAGAATGAACGACAAGGCTAGCCACCAATTCTGGCTCGACTTCTTTTACGTCAAAACTGAGACTGTCATGGCAAATGTCAGCCGCTTACCTGAGGCTTGGAACCATACACGTAAATATGCATGTTTTTTTTTCTTTTTACTCTTTGCATCTCTTTGTCTTTTTTGAATCAATTATTTAATTATTCCTTCCTTGTATCTAACAATCGTCCTCCCCATCTAGCCATACCTATTGTTGACTGGGGTCAGGTAGATTCTTCCTCACGCCGTACGGATTTGCGGCTGGCCGGGCATTTTTTAGAAGATCAGGCTGGCTCTCCCTTATGCAAGTAACTTCTCTTTCTGGACGTGATTGTTGTTTCTCTTTGTTGTATGTTGGTTTTATTTGTTGTAAACTTCTATATTTTTTCCTTTGCCAGGTCTAGTTAGGGGGTATCTCGACCGAGCAGGGTGCATGTGCCTACTTTTAGAAGAAGGGCTACTAGGCCTTTGGTTTCTGCCCCCATCATTGCTATTACGCCTTTGACACCCGCCCCCGTCCCTATTGTTGCGACCTTCGAATCTATCTCCATCTTGACTGTTACCTCCGCTCCTCATCTATTCTCACTGGTCGATGAGGATGAAGAAGTCTCCCCCCGTGATGAAGAATTAAGGCCTCGCAAGAGGAAAGATGTAGATGTCGGGGAGGGAATTCTCGTGACTATTGACTCAATGAAAGATGATTTTGTTCTTCGAGAGACGAAATGACACATATTGGAGAGGGTGCTGGGGCTAGCTCTAAGGCACCAGGCGGCCGTGGACGTCCTGGTGCGTCTAGATGGGGCGATGATCGTGGATGGGGCAGTTGACATCGGCCCTGCACTTTCGAGGCAAGAGGAGGATTCGTTTTCCAGGGCGTCAAAAGATGTCTCTTCGCCAGTCGGTGACAGAGGGGAAGCCATCGCTGAGGAGGACGACAGATTTGATTCTGATATAGACCTAAAGGATCTATGAATGATCAAAGAGGGGATCACCCAACTCGAGGTGAGGATGAAGGAGGCTCTAGGCCCATCACGATCCCAATGGACCATACTTTGCTTGTAAATACCAAGGAGGTAGTCCTTTCTCTCGGTCCTCCCTATTTTGAAGCCGAGGGTAGAACCTCAAGAAGATAACCGATAGTACTTTGTCGAAGAATATTGCCGGTCTCGCTCTAAGGGTAAGTAGAACTATTATCCGCCTTTTTCCTTATGCCTTAGCTTATTTTTAAGTTCTAACTTCTTTTCATTGATTTACAGATGGTCATTCTAGAAATTGAGAGTGCTCGAAGGGAGAAAAGTGGTCAAGAAATTTATGTGAAGTTAAAGGAAACGTATACAGAGTGCCGTGGGAAGTACTAGGATCTTTGAAGGCGTCTTTGTGAAGGAGGCGACGTGCTAGCCTTAAGAGAATATTTGAAGAAGAAGTATGAGGATTTGATGGTGGATGTGGAAAAGTTCAGCGTCCTTGAGGGAACGTTGAGGAGCAAGGAAGAGGAGATCGAGCTCAGTAAGGGCGTGGAGTCCCAATGTAGCGACCTTCAAACTAAATTAATACAACTATAATGCCAGTTAGATGAGTTCCAATTTCAGATGGAGTTTCTCAGGGGTAAAATTTTTGAGAAGCAGGGGGAGCTCGAGCAAGCAGAGTTTTCTTGGTTGGATGCTCGGAGGAAGGTGGACATCCTCGAGCTGGCGAATAAACTATTTATTCTGAGCAGGAGAATGACTTGTCAACGACAATGGCTAAGGAGGGCCATCTTGAGGAGAGGATCTGGGAGCTGGTCAATGAAAACTCTGAGCTATATGACTAAGTTTCTGCTTTGGAGGCTGAGAAAGCTCAACTGATTGTACGAGCTTCTTCATCTAATGCTTTTAATTTTCTCAACATCCCCCATGAGCTGTATGAAGAGTGGATCTATGCTAAATCCCGAATGGATATGTTATGTGAATTGCATGCAACTAGCTCAATTTCTGAGGTAGCTTTTGAGGATGTTCGAGTCAAGGCTTGTGAGGCTCGGCTAGCTTGTGTCTATGATCCTGACACGCCTCATCCTCAGGATGAGGAAGAGGGCATATATCGGCTCGAGCACGATGCCTAGTACTGTTTCACTTACCCTCAGAGCGAGGATAAAGAGGATGCTGGAGGTCGAGATGGTGATGGTATCAACGATCAGGGTGGTGACGTCGTTGAAGGCCGAGATGGCGAGGGTGTTGAGGGCCATGATGGCGATGTCCAGTAGTTTTCTTTTAACTTTTTGTGCATTTTTTTGGCGTCTTCGAGTGCCTTTGTAGAAAACTCTTTATCTAAGTATGAATATTAAAGTTGATCCTCGTATATGAATATCAAAGTTGATCCTCATACTTTTTTCATTCCTGCTATTTGTTTATGTACTTGTATGTTTTTGCTTCTTTGTTTGCATATTTCTCTTTTTTATCCTTTTTATTATTATCTCCTTCTGTAGCCTTTAAGCCGAATAATCATGGGCCACATCGGCTCTTTGTTTATATAGTCCGAGTATGACTCTTAGTTGAGATGTGGTTGAGGGTCGTTAGGTGTTGTTCGAGCTTGGGCGAACTTAGACTTTCATTATTTTATGACTGACGATCGAAGAGTATTATTCGAGCTTGGTCAAACTTATCATTTCATTAAGTCGTGGCCGAGGGCCGATAGGTGTTGTTCGATCTTGGTCGAACTTAACATTTCATTAAGTCGTGGCCGAGGGCCTATAGGTATTGTTCAATCTTGGTCGAACTTAACCTTTTGTTAAGTTGTGGCCGAGGGCCGGTAGGTGTTGTTCGAGCTTGGTCGAACTTAACCTTTTGTTAAGTTGTGGCCGAGGGCCGGTAGGTGTTGTTCCATCTTGGTCGAACTTAACATTTTGTTAGAGCAGTTTTGATAAACATGAATTTCTATTTCTTTGACGTTGTTGCTTAGATTACATTGTTTTGCCCTTGGGCAATTTTTGTATAAAGTTACAAGTTTTGGGTGCTGGCTGGCGTTCCAATCCAGTCCCAATATATCTCTTACCTTAATTGTTCAATGTGGAGACTCTTGAGGAGCTAGGCAATGAAAAAATAAGTCTATTCTCATACACTCCTACTCGAAGTGTTTATTTGTCACCTCGTTAAAAACATCCTTGAGAAAACCCTATTGGGACAAAACTCAAGTAAGGGGAAAAAAGAGTACGCCTTGGGGGTACTTCTTATTTTCTAGAAGTTGAAATGTTTGAGGTGGTTGATATTCCAATTGTTTGATAGTTGTTTTCCTTCCATTGTCTCTAGTTAGAATGAACCCTTGTTTGCTTTGCCTTTAATTTTGTATGGCCCATCCCAGTTGGTTCCCAATTTGCCTTCTCGCATATCCTTATTTGTTTGGGTTTTGGCTTTGAGTACATAGTCCCCAATATTGAACGACCGTACCTTTGCCTTTTTTATTGTAGTAAAGTTCCACCTATTGTTTTGGGGTGACCATCATTATGTATGCCATATCTCTTCGCTCGTCGACCTCATCGAGCTTTTGTCTCTTACTCTCGCCATTGCTGGTGCTGCTTTCATGGGAGTACCTCAGGCTGGGTTCTATGAACTCGACTAGTATAACTGCTTCTATTCCGTAGACTAGGGAATATGGAATCTCTCCTATGATCGTCTTCGGGGTGTTTCTGTGCGATTATAATACTTCCAGCATTATTTCCATCCATAGTCCTTTGGTGTCTTTGAGCTTCTTTTTCATGATATTTAGTATGGACTTATTGGAGGATTCCTCTTGCCCGATTCTGGATGGGTGATAGGGGTTTGAAAATAACCTCTTTATGTGCCATTTTTTTGAAGAATTTGGTGGTTTTTCTTCCTGTGAACTAGGGTCTATTATTGCAGCTTATCTCTTTAGGTAGGCCTATTCGGCAAACACTGTTTCTCCATATGAAAGTGATTACCTCTTCTTCACGGATTTGGGAAAATGCCCCTACTTCCACCCATTTAGAGAAATAGTCAGTTACAACGAAATGAAATCGTACATTACCTCTCCCCGACGGAAGTGGACCTACGTGTCCATTCTCCACTTGAAAAATGGCCATGAAGAGGTGACCGAATGAAGGTGTTCGCATGCCTGGGGAATTATCGGAGCGTATTTCTGACATTAATCGCATTTCTTCATGGTGGGTCAGTAGTACCCGGCTCGTATGGGGCATATGACAAGTGCTTGATCGCAAGAATGAGTGTCACAATGGCTTTATGGACTTCCTTGAGAACGCGCTGGGTTTGATTCAGGCCTAAACACTTCTCCAAAGGGCCGCTATATGTTCTCTTGTGTAAGTATTGAAGGAGGATTTATTTGGCCGCTTGCATTCTTAGCTTTTAGTTGTTTTTTGTTTGGGAGGGTGATCCTGTAAATATGTAATAATACAATTATGCCAGTCCCAAGTTAAACTTATAGATTTTACCTCGATTTGGTCTAGTGACGATTTGAGGAGATCGACTATGCTTTTTTACCCGGTCATGATGCTTCTGGTGGTGGCGACCAACTTGACGAGGACATCCGCTTCCATGTTCTGAGTTCGTGGGATCTAGTCGAGCTGACATTTGTCGAAATTGGATAGAAACTTACAAATCTAGGCTTGAATTTTTTTCAACCTTTGTTCTTTGATTTGGAAAGTCCCTGTAACTTGGTTGACTACACGTGGAGAATCACAGGGGAGTCTTAGCCGCTTCACCCCATATTTAGGTACTAGCCTCACCCTGTAATTATAGCCTCATACTCGTCCTCATTGTTAGTGATATCTGGGCATCTTATGGACTAGCGAATTACTTCTCCGGTAGTGACCTTGAGTATGAGTACTAGTCCAGATCCAGAAACATTTGATGCAACATCGGTATACAGGACTAGACGTCTTGTGTTTGAAGAGAAGCTTGAGCAGATTCCTTCTCGACCTTGGGCATTACTTTTGCACTGAAGTCTATGATTAAGTTGGCGAGCACTTACAACTTTATTGCTGTTCGAGGAATATATGTGATGTCGTGCTCACTTAGTTTGATGTACCATTTGGCTAGCCTCCCTGACAGATCAAGTTTATGTAAAATGCTTCTCAAGGTAAAAATGGTGACGACCGAGATTTGGTGGTACTGGAAATAAGGTCTAAGCTTTCGTGAAGTTACGACCAAGTCTAGGGTCAATTTCTTGAGGTGTGGGTACCTCGTCTATGTGTCGACAAATGTTTTGCTGATGTAATAAATAGTAGATTTCGTACCTTTATTTTCTTGAACCAGGACCGCACTTACTGCTACTTCGGAGACGGCGAGGTAGACGGGAAGGTGTTCCCCAGGCTTGGGCTTTGAGAGTAAATATGGTGATGAAAAATATGCCTTCAATTCTCGTAGTTCTTACATGCACTAGGGCGTCCACTCAAGGCCATTATCCTTTGTGAGTACGCCAAAAAATCTGTCACATTTATCAAACAACCGCAAGATAAATCTTAATAAAGCGGCAATTTGACCAGTCAGACTTTGGACTTGCTTCTTAGTAGTCAGTTGCTCAGTTATTCTGTCGATAGCCTTGATTTGTTCTAATTTGACTTCAATCCCTCGTTGCGATAATAAAAAGCCCAAAAATTTTCCCGAGGCTATGCCAAATGTGCATTTATCGGGGTTCAGTTTTATCCCGTAGTGTCTTAGTATGTCAAAACCTTCCTTCAAGTGGTTGATGTGATGTTCTGCCCTTACAGATTTGACTAGCATGTCGTCGATATATACCTCAATGGTCTTGGCGAGTTGTTCTTTGAACATTTTGTGTCCAACCCTTGATAGGTGGCCCCTGCATTCTTCAACCTAAACATCACGAACTTATAAAATATGTTCCCATATGGGTGATGAATATGGTCTTTTCTTGATATTCTTCCTCCGTGAGTATCTGGTTATAACTCGAATATGCGTCCAGGAAACTTAGCAGCTTGTGGCCACCGTTGCGTCAATGAGTTTGTCGATATGTGGCAACGAAAATGAGTCTTTCAGGCATGCTTTGTTTAAGTTTGTGAAGTCCACACACATCCCCCATTTTCCATTTTTCTTTTTGACCATCACCACATTAACTATCCATTTGGGGTACTTTGACTCCTTGATAGAGCCGTTTGCTGATAGCTTCTCTACCTCCTCGTTGATAGTATCATTGATGGTAAGGTTGAACTTTCATCGGACCTGCCTTACCGGGGGTAAAAGGGGTTGACATTCAATTTGTGTGTAGTGATCTCTTTGGAGATGCCTGGCTAAAAGTAAACAAATCTGCATTAGCTATTAAGAATTGACTAAATTTATGCGATTCTCATAGTTTGTAGCCGATGTAGGACTTATTATTGAGATCTATGGTTGATTCTATGGCCTCGTCCATTTCGGGATCCATAATGGCTTCCCTACCTCCATATCGTGGCGACCTCGACCCTGCTGATTGCTATGGTTCTTTTTTCTTATCTTTCTTTTGTTGAGTTGTCGTGCTGTCCATGGTGACTCAGTAACATTCTCGAGACATGTGATGTTTCCCTCGTGTGCTGAATATTCCCCAAGGTGTTGGGAATCTGATCACTTGGTATAAGCTAGAGGGGACGACTCTCATAGGGTGTGCCATGGTCATCCTACTATGGCGTTGCATGCGGTGGCCTGGTCCATGATGTGGAACATTGTCTCCAAAGTTACTCCACCAACAATGATGGGGAGTGGAATTTCTCCTAAAGTCTGTTCAACTGCATTGTTAAAACTAGTTAGTGTGATGCATCGCTACACTATCTTATCCTTGAGTCTCATCAGGGCGAGGACTCGAGAATAGATAATGCGCACTCCACTTCCATCATCTAACATGATTCGTTTAGCGTCGGTATCTAAAATTCATAAAGTAATGATAAGGGCATCATTGTGAGGAAAAGCCAACCGTTGACATCTGATTCATCGAAGATGATACTTTCTTTGAGTCCTTCATACCATTTGTGGATGATCAATCTTTTGAGCTTGTGGGCGGTGGTAAATTTAACGCCGTTAATGGTGGCATCTTCGTTACCACCAATAATCATATTGATGGTACAAGCTAGTGAAGGTGGCTTCAATGGGCCCTGGCATTCTCGACCCTTGCTAAGGTATTCCTGCCTTTGCCACTAAGTAGTTCTTTGAGGTGCCCTTGCGGTAGTAGGTTTACCACCTCTAGTTGTAGGGCAATGTAATCTTTTGTTTTGTGTACACATTTTTTGTGGAATCATAGAGGGCATCAGATTTCCTGGTGTTGGGATCAGATCTCATCTTTGGCGGCCACTTTACCTTCGTTCCGAGCTTCTCGAGGGCGTATACCACTTCTGTAGGTGAAACACAAAAGTTGTGAGTAGATAATAAGGAGGAATACCTCTATTATTCCTATGAGTTCCTGATATCATCCTAGACGGGATGTCTTTATAGCGAAAGTGGGAACGAATGTCTTGACATATGGCTGATATGGCTCCCTATTTAGATGCGAGATTGGGTGATCTCTCCTTATATTATATTTTCATTCTTTCCTAGGCTCGGATTATACCGAGATAAGCTGGTGAATTCGTCCGTTGAGGTCGTTGTCATCTTCTCAGACCTCAGCACAACACGCATTATGAAATTCATCCCAAGTGGCTGGAGGATACTTCATTAACCGGCTCACCACCTTTCTAGTTACTCTTGAACCTTCTTTACTAACCCCATTCTGAAAGACTCCGATGACCATCTCTTCGGAAATGTTTGGTAAGGTCATCCTTACCTTGTTGAACCGTGCGAGGAATTCCCTTAGTTCTCTCTTGGAGATTGTTTGATGGTGAAGATGTTGTTACTCTTGCTTTGGCTTTCTTGGGTCTGACATGCACCGTCATGAACTTATCAGACATCTTCTTGAGTGTTTCTATGGAACAAGTTGGTAGCTGTGAGTACCATGTTAATGCCCCTCTAGTGAGGGATTCAACAAATATTTTCAGCAAAATAGGGGACACTTTCTCCTTGGTGAGGTTGTTGCCTTTTACATCGGTGACATAGTGAGTCATATAGTCTTTGGAGCCAGTTGTCCCATCGTATATTCTGAGATATGGGGCACCTTGAAGGTCTTCGGCATGGCGTATGGAGTCGCCTCCTCGCTATATGGCTACTGTATGAACCTACTGGCATTTCTTTTTGGCAGTAGTTTGGAGCGCCTGGTATCTTGTCTAGTCATTACCACTGTTCTTTCATTTGGTCTTTGAGCGACTTATTTTCATTTTTCATTTCTTCCATTATTTTCAAAACACTGGCGAGGATGTCGTCACCTACACTATCAGTAACCTGGTTGATCACCCTATTCGTCCCCTCGCGGTATCGTGCAAGCTCTTGTGGTTTATGTAGACGTGTATGGAGCTTGTTTGTTGAGAACGCTTACTAGGGTATCAGTTGGCCACGCTTCGAGGATCTTCTTCATAGCAGGTGACATCTCGGGGACGTGGAGGCTCCTTTCCCATTTGGTTTTGTTGTGTTGCAGAAATGGGAAGGCGACCTCTTTCGCCTGGGCGAGGCAATGGAAGCCACTTCTTTGCCTTGTGTTTCGTAGCCTTCATTGAAGGTGTTCATAAATTTAAGGGGAACTTTATTTGTTGCGCTAGTTGTGTTTATCTGGTTACCTGCCATGGAAACTTTTGTACACACAAAAAGGGTAGATAAACCTTGTGGTTGGTAATATTAACAAGTCAAGCTATTTGTAGATCTAATGGAAACTAAAAGATTAGCTAAGAGAAACCTCACAAACGACGCCAATCATTTTGACCCATAATTTAGACCTAGGTTTAAAAAATTAGATTTTCTTAACAAAATAAGGTTATTCTTAGCCAAAATAATATCCACTAGATTATTTAACTAGACATTGTAAAATGTCATAAAGTCCGTGGGAACAATGACTGTGATGACCCGGTCGGTCGTCTTAAGAATTAACGCCCCGATCCCCTATTAACTGCTTTTTCCATGTTTGTTTCTGCTATTGTGAGTTGTCGGGAGGAATTATTTGGAGTTTCGGAGAGTTTTGAGACACTTAGTTCCTAAATGAGAGCTTAAGTTTTGGAAATTTGACCGTAGTCGGAACAATATGAAGACAACCTTGGAATAGAATTCTGATGGTTCCATTAGCTCCATTGGGTGATTTCGGGTTTAGGAGCATGTCCGAATTGTATTTTGGAGGTCCGTAGCTAATTTAGGCTTGAAATGCCGAAAGTTGAATTTTTGAAGTTTCTGGTTCGATAGTGAGATTTTGGTCCGAGAGTCGGAATAGAATTCCCGAAGTTGGAGTAGCTCCATAGTGTTGAATGTGACATGTGTGTAAAATTTTAGGTCATTGGGACAAGGTTGGATAGACTTTTTGATCGAAAGCATATTTTGAGAGTTTTTGAGGTTCTTAGGCTTGAATTCGATGCTAATTGGTTGATTCGATGTTGGTTGAGGTGTTTTGGAGATTTGTATAAGTTTGGATAGTGGTATATGACTAGTCTGTGCTTTTGGTTATGGTCCTGGGGGCCTCGGGATGATTTCGGATGGTTAACGGGAAGTTGAAAACTTGGAGTTGGCAGCTGAAGTTCTTGGGCTGCTGTCATAACCGCATCTGCGGTTGAGAGGCCGCAGATGCGACTCCCGCAGATGTGGAATTTAAGCCGCAGAAGCGTCTAACTGAGGAAAAGCAGGGAACTACAAAAGCGGGTGATGTAGTGCACCTGCATTACTACAGATGCGGATTTTGGGTCGCAAGTGCGGTGAAGGGGTTTTAAGTGGAAATCGCAGGAGCGACTCCCTTGACCACAGAAGCGATAGCGTAGATGCAGAAGGTGGACCGCAGATGCGGATTTGTTCGACAGAAAATCAGAGTTTCGAGGGTTTAGTCTCAAAAAAGTTAGAAATTGATTTGGGAGCTCTGGATTGGCAATTTTGAGAGGAATTTTCACCTGGTTGTTTTGGGTAAGAAATTCTTACTCAGTTTTGATTGTTTTCCATAAATCTATGCTTAAATTCATCCTTTAAATTCGAATTTGTGGTGGAAAAATTGAAGAAAAGTGGGAAAAGTTTTTAGACCTAACATTTGAATTTGGATCACGATTTTGATGTTGAATTGGGATAATTTTTATATAAATGAACTCATGAGTGTTTGAGGATTTTGAAAACATAGATTTTACCCGATTTCGAGATGTGGCCCCGGAGGGCATTTTGGTCATTTAACCTAATTTTGCGTAATAGCTTAGAATTTATTTGTGGAATCAGTTACTTGAAGAGTTATTTACATTATGCAATTGAATTGGATAGATTCAGGACATTTGGAGTCGAGTACTCGTGGCAAGGGTGTGGTTTTAGGTTGATTTTGAGCTGGTTCGAGGTAAGTGGCTTGCCTAACTTTGTGTGGGGGACTTCCCCTTAGGATTTGTATTATTGTTAATTGAAATGCCTTGTACGTGAGGTGACGAGTGTGTACTTGTGCTAATTTTTGAAAATCCAGGTTTTTTGCTATAATTTGGATTTTGTTTTCTTCTCCTGTTATTACTACATGCAATTTAAGCCTGTTGTTAGCTTGGGGGAGCATGTCTAAGTATCTTGCCTACTTTATTTGCTCAAACTGCTTTACCTGAATTCTGTGCAGCATGCTAGGCTAGAATTACCATTTGCCTTGATATGAAATTTGATATTTGCTAAATATTCTTCATGTTGCTGCTGTGTATTTACATCTGGGACTACAGATGTGGGATTCCGGTAGATCCCCATTGTTTGTTTATTTGGGACTACAAGTGTGGGATTCTGATAGATCCCCCTGAATAGTGATATGGAACTACGAGACTGCACCCGGTAGGTTCCCCCAGTACTGGGTATTTATATTTGGGACTACGGATTGGGATTCCGGTAGATTCCCGCGCACAAATAGTTGGATTACGGGACGAGATCCTGGGAGATCCTTCGGATATATATATGATGGACTATGAGAAGATATTCCGGAGATCCACTGGTTAGTTGTAATTGGGATTACAGGACGATATCCTGGAAGGTATCCGGTTGTTATCTTTGTGATGAACTGTATCTCATTTCTGTGTTTATTTGGTCTCTATAGTAGTTGTTGCTGTTCTTCCTACTCTGTGTTACTTTTACTGTTGTACTTATTTATTCTGTTTTGCTCTACACTGTTGAACCTTATATTTTATTTAACCTCATTAGGGACCTGACCTTCCTCGTCACTACCCGACTGAGGTTAGGCTTGGCACTTACTGAGTACCGCTGTGGTGTACTCATGCCCTTTCTGTGGGGAATACCCCTTCAATTGGTACCATTGAAAGGTTTATCGCTAATCAGTGGGCAAGCGTGCAGAAACCTAAGGTGTTGTTTCATAATGAATGATACTTCATAGTCTTTCTTAGTACTAATGAAGAGAAGGAGAGGGTGCTCATGAATGGCCTTTATACAATTAACAATAGGCCAGTTATTATGAGGCAATGGTTGGAGAATTTTTATTTTAATGAGGAAGTTCTGAGAACTATCCCCCTGTGGATCAAGCTTCCAAACCTTCCACTTAACCTTTGGAGTAATCAAGTGTTAAGTAAGATAGGAAGTGGTTTGGGGAAGACAATATATGCTGATGCTTGTACGACTATTGCTGAGAGAATCTCATATGCAAGGATCTTAATAGAGATGGATGTTAATAGGCCTTTACCAGAGAAGATAAAGCTCTGTGATCCTAAAGGGAAGGTGTTGGAACAGCTCGTGCACTATGAATGGAAACCATTTTATTTCCAGAAATGCTGCCAACTTGGCCATATATGTAAGGATCAAAGGAAGCTGAGGCAGGGTGAAGTGAGGAAAAATGTGGAAGGGAAGCAAATGCAGGAATGGAGAAAAGTTAGAGCACTTTCTCCTAAGGTTGAAAAAATTGATGCACAAGGGAGATTTAATGAACATCTGGAGGAAGAAGCAGCTGTACAAAAAAGTACTCAGAGGTTGAGGTACAATGGCAAATAACTAGAGGAAAATCTGCAACTAAGAAGCACACAGATGTGATAAGGGAGAAGGAAGTGGATATTGACAATGCATTCAAAGCTCTAGCTGATACTGCTCAAAAAATTATTCAAATATATGAAGCTCAATGTGATGACCCGCCACATCATCATACCACATAGGCGCCATTTGGCATATATTAATGCCACGTGGAAGCTTACATAAGAAGAAGGCTAGCATTTGTGAGAAGATTCTAGAGAAGTATGGACATTTCCTTAGGAAGAACCTAGATCTTTATGGATTTGCTAGGAAAGTCCTTGGAATCTTCTAGGCTTGTAGA
>MU733343.1:29086-51436 GCA_026770625.1 Nicotiana glauca
GGCTCCGATTGAATCACTAATCAGAAATGAGGTCGTTTTGGCTAAGGGGATCGGATGGGTTCGAGATTGGGTCGGGTTTGGGAAATGGGCAAGGGTTTGGACCGTTGGATGATGAGATTCCAACGGTCGAGATTAAAACCCGTCCAAACGATGTCGTTTGATTTATGTTAGGGGCGGACCGGGTTGGGGATTAGTTTTAGGGTGGGTTTGGAATGGTTTTTTGGTTTGGGCTTGGGAATTTTGGCCCAATTCCGATTTCCTCCAATTCTCTTCCTTTCTTTTTATTTTCTAAAAATTCTAATTAAAATAAAATACAAACATAAATTAATCCTTGACCAAATTATCCTAAAATACTAATTAACTTTAAGTAGTAATTATCACAAATATAATTAAATACCAAATCACACAATTAAACACTAAAATGCAAAGTATGTTATTTTTGTAATTTCTTTCATTTTTGTAAAAATAACTACTTACTTAATCAATCCTAATTGTAAAATTAAATCCTAAATACAATTGTAATATATTTTGGTATTTTTTATCAATTTAAATAAAATACACAGGCACAAACAAATGCAAATAATAACAAAAATATCACAAAAATTCACCAATTTGCACACAATTAAAATAGACAATTTTTGTTTGATTTTGTGGGAGTAATTCATGTGAGACAAAAATCACGTGCTCACACATGCTCTCTATGTAATAAGGAAAATGAGATAATGCAGCATATATTTTTCAAGTGTGAGATTAAAGGAAAGATATGGAATGGTCTGCTAAGATGGCAAGGAATTCAAAGATCACACAACAACTGGCATGACGAGATTACATGGATGGTAAAGATGACAAAAGGCAAGAGTGCAAGAGCAACTATTTGCAGAATGACACTAGCAGCTGCAGTGTACCACTGTTGGCAGGAGAGGAACTTCGTAATTTTTTAGAAGAAGAGAAAGACATCCACTTCCTTAATCAAGCTTATTATCCAGGAAGTTCACATAAAGGCAGCAAGGTTCCCTTATCTAGATAAGGTGATAACTACTTTGAACTGGTATCCGAAAATTAGTTAGAACAAAGCAGTAGTGGGCGTTGATGAAGTTTTAGGAGAAGTGAATGATAGATATCATCTTACTGGGGCTTCATGTCCAGTTTGTGATATGTTAGACAAATTTTGTAATAGTTAGATGAGTTATAAATATTCTACTTGGTAATAAAATTCTTATTTACCAAAATAAATAAATAGTATATAATGATTTTTGTCTAAATAAATGTAACAGAGATGACGAAAAAGGGATGAAATCGTGAGATATTCCTTCTGACAATGATTAATAATTGATGAGACTTTGAGTTTTCGGGTTCTCCTTGGATCGTGGGAGAAAAGTTAGATAAGGATCTCAAGAAAAATGTGTCTTTTGTATGTATGTATTAAAGCAAGAATATTTAGAGAATGTCAAAGTGTTGTTCTTTTATAAATGAGTATCTAATCCGTCTCTATAACTATGTCTCTTTCTATTTATAAGTGGATATGTGCCACAAAACCTAATAGTATAATTTTAGGAATGTTTTCTTTAAAGTCAGGACCCCAAAACTAGCCGTTACTCATCTTCGACCTCGATCTCTGTTGACTCCTCGACCTAACCCTTATCTTTTGTCTGATCATTTCGACCTTGAACCCATCTTTTGTTGAAACCATACTGATACTGTCTTCAAAGGCTTTTTAGTGCTGACTAGAGTAATTTTTCGCCTATAAAAAGATCATTATGATTCAGTGCTAATTTCTTTGCTTCTAAATAAGTTTATCCAGTTTTCGTCCGATATTTTCTTCACATGCCCATGACTAAAGAATGAGGTTTTCATAAATTTTATAAAAGATTTTTTTTTTTTTTTTATTTTCCCATAGTGTATCCTATTTTTTTCTTGGACTAATTCTTTTTCTGATGATAGATACAACTTTAATATTAAAAAAATAATACCTTGGTTATATTTCGTATCAATCAACACTAAGACACCCTTATGCAGTAGCATTTAACATAAATTTGCAACAAAATGAAGGTACATAAAAAGTAATGAGCATGTATATACACACACACAAAATCAAGTTTTCAATTAATCCTAATTACACACCTTTAAATCACCCTTTCATTTCTTTCACTCTGCTTTTTTTGAACTAGTTATTATATTTAAGACGGGAGGTGGGCCCGGTACATAAAACATATCACCCACGCAGAATTTAGAGTAGGGCAACACCCCTAGGGATGTGAGTAGCCATAACACATACATTAATTACTGTTTCCACTTTCCACAGCTCCAACCTCTGTCATATTTAGGATGGCAGGTCTTCACATAAAATTCCCTGCCATGAAGTCCGAGAAGAATGGTGAAATTCCTTCAATAAGAACATATGGATAGCTCTTATAATTTTGCTAGATAATGGCAAGTTTAATCTTTCTTTCTAAGAAGTTAAGAGTTTATTATTCCACAAATACTGGCACCAAAAGAACTTAACGGTCACTGTAGTTTAATGAACACCACGAGAAACCAGGATATCAGAGTAGCAAAAATAGATGATTTCTTCTTATTTGTCTAATCCTTGATAGACAGAGTTACCATATATTTGTAACTGCCGCGAGAATGCAAAAAAAAAGGTCAGCAAATACCGGATATAACCCGATAGATGATGCAATTGCTCCATTTTCAACAGGTTGCAAATTGAGTACTCCACCAAGTTATACCTAGCAAATTCAAACAAATATAATATAATACTGTTGCCAAGCCATTCTCCTTTTGTATATATTACTAATATTATTCACATTAGTCAACAGGCAAAATTCATATTCTGTAGTCTTATCTCCTTATGTTTTGTGCTTTCTTGTACTCCTATTGAAGCAACTTAAAGATAAACTAATGAAACTTTTAAAGCATTTACTTCCTATGAGTTTACGAATACAGTGTTTTCAAGGAAATGGAGCAGTTAAATTTTTTTTCCATTTGCTGATAATCATTCAATCAATCAATCAATTATTATGTATTATTTGTATCTGTTCTGCTTGTTCAGGCTCATACGTGTCCCTACGGATTTGTATTCACTTTTTTATTTTATTTTTTATTTTTAACTCTAGCGTTAACCTACGGCGTCACATCCTCTGTTACTCAATTTTATATGTTGGATTTTATATTTGCTGTTGAACAGGCTCATTACATCTTTGGCATGAACAGCAACTAAACTTTAGACTTTTGAAACAACTAATAAATTAATAAAATTCTATATGCATTTGTTATTTCTATAAGCCGCCTACCTGTATTCGTATCGAGATTGATTCTTGAAACATATGGGAAATTTGCACGTCTTCTTTGTCTCTTTTCTTCTCTTTGCATCTGTCTATGCAATTGCTAAATATGATTGCCAAGATTCCATGTGTGGAATCAACCACTTTGATATACGATTTCCTTTTGGATTACAAGGGACAATAAATCTTCAGTACTGCAGCTATCCTGGTTTCAATCTTACATGCAACAGTCAAGGCAGAGCCATTCTAAATGTAGCAGGTGCAGGAGATTTCTATATACGTGATATCGACTACGTTGCACAAGAAATTCAACTCTATGATCCATCTAATTGCCTTCCAAAACGGCTTATTGATTTTCAATCTTCTTCTTCTTCTCCTTTCAAGGCGGTTTTTTATCGGAACTATACGTTCTTGACTTGTTCTACAAATTTGATCACGTCTAATTTCAATGTTATTGGTTGTCTAAGTAACTCTACAACCTCCACTTTAGCTACTTCTTCAAGGAGTTTTGCAAAAGAAATGACAAGTTTATATAACTGCAGTGTAAATAGCACTTTGTCTCTTCCTGTTTCATGGACTTCTGAATATGAGTCAGTTTTTTCAGCTGATCTTAATCTTGATCTTGTGTTAACATGGAATGAACCCAACTGCCAAGATTGTGAAGCACAACAAGATCTTTGTGGGTTTAAGAATGCAACTACTGGAGAAATTCAATGCTTTGACGCTCCTGGAACAGGTACTAAATATTTTTTCCATTTACAGTTTCCTCCCATTTCTCCTTCAATATTTTCAGCCAAAGTTTGAAAATATGCCCGAATCTTAATAATTGGTTGAAGTTGGTTATAAACATTTAGTTTATTGTTCTTGAATAGCTCAGTCTCTTGGGTTAAATCAGCCAAAAAATAGTCTTAACTATATACTGTTTGCTTTAGGCCAAGTCCACATGCTGTGGCAATGCCACAAGGTGTTCTCTAAAAAGTGGCTATTGAAAAAACATGAAGAATTTTCCTAAATAGCCACCTATCTAACCGCTTAAATTGAAAATAATATGTACTCCCTCCGTTTCAATTTATGTGAACCCATTTGATTGGGCACGGAGTTTAAGAAAAGAGAGAAGACTTTTGAACTTGTGGTGTAAAATGAAGCACATATATTTTGTGGGGCTATAAATCATTGCATAAAGGTAAATTGTTTCCAAATAGGGAAAGAGGTCATTCTTTTTGGCACAGACTAAAAAGGAAATAGGTTCACATAAATTGAAACGGAGGGAGTATAATTCAAATATAATATGTGTATAACCATGTATAATCAATATATAATATATTTATAGGTTAGGATGGTAAATTGTGAAATCGGCTGACTATTTTTGTAAAGATCTCTAAAAACATGCATACACTTTATATTAACTTCTTTTTCTTATGGATTTCTAATGTGAAACTTTATTAGCACATCCAACAAAACAGATGGTGGAGTACTGGTCGATCGTTAAGCTATTGTTCAAGACGCTACTTTATTTAAATATAGATAGGGCACTAAGCAATCCTTTGTATATATTCATTCTGTTTTAGTATTAAGAAGATTCACTATAGTTAGACTGATCCACAATCTACCGTTATACTCTTTCTTTATTTAAACTTCGAAGTGATTATACTTTACAAGTAACCAGGGTTAGCTGAGAGTATTTAACGGATAAAAACCAATGTGGCTAACCACATTTTGACCTTGATTGGGTCAAGTTGCCCTCTTTAATTAAAGCCTTTAACATATAAAGTACTCAAATGTCAAACTTGTGGAGGAATAAGACTAATATTTAAGTGTTTATGTATTATTATTTCACCAGCTTTACTATCGACTGAGATCGTGCAGATAATGATGTATATATGCCATTCTATAACCATACAGGTTTTAATTTTAACAACTTGATAGTCGATAAATTCAGAATTATTGAAATTGATTTGGATTAATATTACTTTAGCTGAGAGAATCTGATCTAAATTTTAAGCTAATGGGTACAATTATCGCTGCACACATTATATCTTTATTAAAATGGGTTCAAACTTAATACTCCATAATTATGTATTGTTAAAAAATTGAAGTATATGTTCAACTTGAGTTAAAATAGCGAGTGTGTCACATTCCTTGCGTTCAAATTACATCCGGTTTTATTAGCAATATTTACTAAGTTTAGCAGGTAAAGAAGTCTGCGTTACTCTTAGTCTTAGGCATAACAGAAGTAGAAGCAATAACATGACAGAGGCATTTTCGTTTTTTTTGGCCCTTAACATTACCATAATTTTACTTGCAGGCCATACACGAGGTGTACAAATTTTCCGAATTATTGCACTATCTTTAGTGATACCAGCCATCACATGTTCATTTGGCGTGACATGTTACATCTGCTTTGAGCAAAGCCGATACAGCCGTCGAGCGGCGGCTGCAGTCCAGAACACTACGGCTGGTACGGCAGCCGTAACACCACAGCCGGAAACGACCACCGGCCTCGACGATACGACGATCGAATCCTACACAAAAGTTGTGCTAGGAGAAAGTCGGAGAGTTCCGGGGCCAAATCATGGAACTTGTCCAATATGTTTGGCAGAGTACCATCCAAAAGAGACAGTGAGATGCATACCTGAGTGTGAACATTGCTTCCATGCTGAATGCATTGATGAATGGTTAAAGATCAATGGTACTTGTCCTGTTTGTAGAAATACTCCTTCTCCTGCTAATGTTAATTCTTGATAACACGTTCTAATTTCCCACATCTCGAGTCTTGTCTTTATATGCATTTTTCTCATCACACCTTTTTCTGTTTGTTTGTTTTACACCTTCCATTCAAAAATTAAAATTGTATATCTCAATTCAAACATGTACATATTCTCATTGAATGTAAAATCTTTTTTTATTGTGTGTTTTTATTCTTATTCATAGTGAAAAATCCTCTCTGCCTCTGCCCTATGGATTAGGATTAGCCGAATCTCGTTAAATCATTGTATTATTTTTTCCCTCTCTATTTGCTTTAGGTGTGATTGTGTGCTATTTAACCCACGATCTTCCGCAACAAGTTGGGTGTGCGACCAAAGTCTCATATTGGTAGCTAAAAATATTGGAAGCATACATGTAAGTATCTCTTAGTGGTGTGATGCCTTTTCGAAAAAATCGTGCGCGCCTCTTCACACTATGCGCTTGAGGCTCATGAGCCAGACCCACTTGATAGAAGGCGAATTAATGGGCCAACCCAATATTGTATTAAACTTTTATTTAAATTAATTTACTTAGATTTGAATACTAGACCCCACTATGTGAGATTATACTAGATATGTTGTTGTTAAGTAGATTTAAATAATTGATCCAACTATACTAACTTATAATCAATATTTATCTCGATTAACTCATGGACATTGAAGATAGGGTAAATGGTACAGTAGTACATGAAAATGAGATCAAAGATTTTAGGTCTCTAATGGAGGATTGCAGATTGAATGAACTTAGAACTGTGGGTATATTTTATACATGGAGAAACAACCATGTTTATAGCAGAATTGACAGAGTCATTGTCAGTGCACACAGGATGATGAACATGCCACCAATGCAAGTTTATGTAATGGATCCTCAGTTTTCTGATCACTCTCTATTGTGTATAGAGCTGGAAGTAGAAATGGAATATAAAGGTAGGCCTTTTAAGTTTTGTCAATTGTGATGCTGAACATCCAGAATTTGAAAGTATAATTAGAGATAGATGGAACAAGGATAATATAAGTATGAAAGATGTCTGGTGCAATCTGAAAAGTGCCAAAGTAGCCCTTAAGAGTCTGAACAAGAAGGAGTTTGCCAGTACAACAAATAAGGTGCGACAATTAAGGGAAGATTTAGCCAACATACAAGCACAGATGAGAACCACTACAACAACAACTGATATATTTGAATCAGAGAGAAACACAAAGAAGCAGCCGGAGAAGTGGAGTAAAATAGAGGAAAGCATTTATAGACAAAGATCTAGAATCCAATAGCTTCAATTGGGTGATTCCAATACAACTTTTTTCTTTGCAAGCATGAAAGGGAGAGTAGCATAGAATCAGATCAAATTCCTAACAAATGAAAATGTAAGACTGATCAACAATCCAGAAGTTATTGAACAAGAAATAGTGGGGTATCTACAGAGGATTGCTAGGAAGATCTACTAATAGCATACCTGCTATTAATCCTAGCATAATGAGGAAAGGACCAGGGCTTATAAGGTCTCAGCAGCTATAACTTATTGCTCCTTTCATTAATGAAGATGTGATGAAAGCACTGCAGGGGATAGGAGATTCGAAGGCACCAGGTGGGGATGTGTTTAATGCATACTCTACAAGAAGACTTGACACATAGTTGGTAAGGATATTACAAAGGCTGTTTTGAAATTCTTTGATGAAGGGCTAATGTACAAACCAATAAACAACACAACAGTTACTTTGATCCCAAAAGTGAAAAATCCCTCTTATGTAAAACAGTTCAGACAAATATCCTGTTGTACTATCATATACAAGATCATCTCCAAAATGCTCACAAATAGGTTATAACCAGTAATGGGGTGCCTAGTAGATATGAGTCAAGCAACATTTGTACAAGGCAGAATATTTAGTGATAATGTTTTATTGGGGCATGGACTTGTTAAAGGCTATGGAGGAAAGGTGTATGGTAAAGATTGATATGCAAAAAGCACATGATTCTATAGAGTGGAGTTTCCTTGAACAAGTTCTCACAGAAATGAATATCCCAGGAAAGTTTCTTTCATGGATCATGGCATGTGTTACTACAGTGTCCTATACTATAGTTGTAAATGGAAAGCCAACAAGTCTGTTTGATGCAAGAAAAGGACTTAGTTAAGGAGACCTATTGTCACCATATCTCTTTGTTCTAGCCATGAAGTATCTCACTAGAATTTTAAAGACTCTTAAGGAGAAGCCTGATTTCAACTGCCATCCGAGGTGTGAGAAGTTGAACATTGTTCAACTTAGCTTTGCAGATGACTTGTTGCTGTTCTGTAGGGTTGATGTGGTATCCATTCAGCTACTATATGAGTGTTTTGATAAGTTTTCAAGAGCCTCAGGCTTGATTGCAATTCAAGACAAAAGTTCCATATACTTTGGAGGGGTTACAGAGGATATTCAGCAATAAATTATCCAATGCTTAGGTTTTTCTATAGGCTCCCTACCTTTCAGGTAATTAGGAGTCCCATTGAGTACTAAGAGGTTATCCATAACTCAATGCCAACCTCTGCTGGATAAGATGTTAGGCTGAATCAAGCATTGGACAGCTAAATTCCTATCATATGCAGGAAGGTTACAATTGATCAAAAGTGTATTATTTGCTATTCAATCATTTTGGTCACAAATATTTCCTCTACCTAAGAAGATCATTCAAGGAATTGAGAGAATTTGTAAAAGGTTTCTATGAACAGATGAAACAGAGAGCAGGGCTAAAGCTTTTAGTAGCTTGTGTTGGCCAAAGTCTGCAGGGGGTTTGAACATAACATATATCTTAATATGGAATGGAGCTGCTTTGATCAAACATCTATGGAATCTAAACAAGAAGAATGACCGTTTGTGGATACAATGGATTCATACGTATTATATCAAGCAACAGGTAGTATGGAATGTGTTGATACCCAATTTTTTATTATATATTTTTAATACATATATATACTTTCAAAATAGCATATATGCATATATGAGCATGCACAAGCTTTTTTTATAATTTTTTTACAATTTTAAAGGCTTTAAATTGATTTATTTCTTCCCTTTTTTACTTATGAAATTTCCAATAATTATCCTTCAAACTTTTGTTGTGGTAAATTAGCCATTTAAATCCTATATTCATACCAAAACATTGCTTAAATATTTTTTGTGTATTTTTTATAATTTCATATATATTTTTAAGCCAATTGGCATATAATTGCAATACTAGCCCTATTAATGCACAAATACGTTATTAATACATAAAATGGTCTTATATATTTTTTAAATTTTAAACAATTATTTTTAATCATTTTTAGTACACAAAATATTTTTTAGAAATCATTTTATTATTTTTATAAATTGTATAGTACTGAAAATGTCTATTTAAAACTTAGCCGAATTTCATTTCAATTCCAGCCCAATTCCAACCTCTCCCCAATCCCAAACCGGACCCCAAAATTATCCAGCCCAATTCCTGATTAAAATACTCGACCCAATACCAGCCAAATCCTGTCCATTGATCATTTTGATCAATGGACCTGGTTCTCCCATTCCTAATTAAACCGACTTATACCACCCAAACCTAATTTATTTCACCCCCTCCTCCGCCGCCCTAAACTCCTCTATGCTCTCAAAACACTCTCAACCTAAACCCTAATCTTCAAACGCCGACCTCTCATCTACGGCCATCTCCGGTGACCTCTCATCATCTATCAAGCCTCCAATGGCTTCTCTCATGTCATTCTTGCCTTCTCTAAGGCTCTCAAGGGACCAGGGCCATGCTGACTTGCATCTAGGGTTCATCTCCTGACTGCTCCTGACCATTCCAGTGTGATTTCAAGCGAAATCGTTTTATATTTGCTATGATCTATGGGTTTCTAGACATGTTTCTTCATCTCTGTATAGTTCTCTTCGAAATCCTAACTTTGTTTCTAAACCTTCTATATCTATACAGATCTAGGACGATTTGTGTTTGTTTCTTGAGTGTTTTACAATAGCCTTAAGATTCTTCACAAGAATCGTTTGGTTTCAAATGATTTCTTCACCTTTTCTAAAACTAGGGTTATCAAAATTTCTTTTAAAACTTTGTTCAAATAATTCTTTGTGTTTAAACTTGTATTTCTCACGTATTTTGACTAATTCTATGAGTCTACTACAGCCATAACTCGCCTATGCTGAAAGCCCTATTTTTTTAGGTTTCTTCGTTTGGTTTTTGAGTATTAGCCTGACTGACCGGTTCTCGTTTTGAGTTTTTGTGATTTCTCATGACTGTCTTGCCTTGATATGCTTCTACTGAGTTTCTTAGTCTAAACGTTCAATGGTTCTATGTGCTTGTGTTCATCTTGACTGATCACATCAAGACATGCATCTTTCTCATTGAATCAGTATTGTTTAACTATTGTTTTGCTAGAGTTATGTGTCGATTCCTTACTGTCCATGTTTTACCTTATTTATATGCTAAACATGCTAACTCTTTTCATGACCTTCTCTTTGATTGAGCTATGTAATATTCTGAATTCCTTATTTCTTGGGTTGATTTGAACACATTCCCTTAAACCTTAGATTCTTACCTTTCTACTCAATTTGATTGATCTGCTTGCCTTAATTAACTTTCCCTTACCTTGTCTGCATTGTTACTTGATTCTTACTGATTATTTGCTTAACTAGAATTTTCTGAACCTAGCCCTAATTACCTATTCTATACTTGCACTGTTTGAAGGCTTTCCTTATTTGTTATATTCCAGCTATGTATGATTTCTTTCCTTATTTGTCACCTGCTCTTTACCGTTTGAATTAATTCCCTTAATTAATGGAGGACTCGAATTGATTTTACTCTGAGTTCTATAATTACTGAACAATTTATTTCTTACCTTATTTACCTAGCTTTCAAACTACTATATATATTACTCTCTTCTACAGTCTAAGGACATGAGTTGACATCTCTCATACACTCAAAAGCTCTTTTGCTTTCTTTGTTACTTACTATTATTACTAAATTAGCCGGCTGCAATCTAAGGCTAATTATTGCACTCTCCTGTTCTCTACCTTTCGTTTACTCTCTTTACTGGTATGCACTGATTTTAAATTCATGCTCTCAAACCAATGTGTTTCATACTGCTTCAGTTCATCATATTCCTTATCTGTTTCTATCTATTGTTTTGCTGTTCAATATGTAATTGACCTATTACTTCCCCTAGGTATGTCTTATGACTTCTAGGATTAACATGTCTTATGAACTTGTAGTCTGTTTAAATTTGACTCTACCCTATTTTTGAATGTTGGTTTGCTTGCTATTTAGTCTCTAGTATGATCCTTTCTTTGCAAAGCGATGTTGTTACCCTAAGTTGTTTGGTTCTATGTTGGTTCTAAAATTCTTATTGTGTTGTATCATTAGCTATCCCTGATCCCATGAACTTCCTTAAGCACCTCTGATTCTATAACTATGGTATAATTGGCACCCCTGGATCCATGTATTACTGTTTGCACTATTAGCTACCCCTTTAATTGCAAAGACTTCTATTTATTTGTATTGTGTGTTCCCACCCCCAATTACCCCTGTGCGAAGGTTTGTTAATTGAGTGTTACTGAACCTGTTTTGGCTCTATGTTTGATATGTTGTTTGTATGATTCTACAACTCTTGTCAAAAACTGTTTTACAGAATAATTCTCCTATTTATAAAACTACTTCAGCTGAGTCTTTTTAAATACTGCTTTCCTATTTAAACCTTTTTAAAACTATGTCAATCACTCTCACTCTACTCTTAAGTCCTTAAGTTCTGCCCCTCCAGTGTATGACTGCCTTGGGATCTCTATGATATCCCTCTGAACTCTGATGCACTGGAACTGTCTCTTTCACACTGCACTTACTCAGTTTTGGTTATAAAGTCTAGGTGTAAGCACTGCCCGGGATCCTTGAGATCCTTAGGGAACTCTAACGCACCTAGACCATAATATTGTCTATGAAACCTTGGCATTTGAGGCTATTGGAGGCTTGGAGAAGTCATTTGGGCCTACTTCAGGCTCCCTATAATTAAATTCTTCTTTTTGTTTATTGTTTATGTAATTTATTCAGCTGGTCTGTAATAGTTATTTATAAACGATATTGGGGTAATTAGTAAAAAGGGGTGGGTAGTTACATATCTGTGGGGTAACTCGGGTAGATACCATGCCTATAGGATCGTGTTGATATACTTGATATGTTTGCTTTACCATGCCTATAGGATTTAAAGGGATTTAATATCAGAAACCATGTCTATAGGGTTAAAATCAGCTTCATAAGTAGATACCATGCCCATAGAGTGTAAAGTGATCGAGTTCACCTTCTGCTACTGCATGTATTTACATTTGTCTCACTGACATCAACTCTTAAAAATTAGATATCATACTTATAGGAATTAAAAATTAGAAATTTTGCTTATAGAACTTAAAATCAACTTAGTTTAGACAAGTGGTTTAATTTAGGTTAGTTCGTTTGAGTTGGCCTAATCAATTGTCTGTTTCTTTAAATGAATTTCTTTTTTCCAAACACTACCTTAATTTACTATCACTAGACATCATGCCTATAGGAACTCAAGAATTCGTTTTAAAAACTGTTCACTGTTCTACTACATCAACGTAGTTATCATGCTCTTAGGATGTCACTGTTCTGCGTTTAGGCAAGCCTATAGGGTATTTTTAAATTCTGCAACTCTGAAACTGTATTTTTACTACTTAAAGATGTCCAGATTTAACAGGTTTAATCAGTAGGCAAATTAAATAGGATCTTTCATATATTGAACTAATTCAACACTATATAACCCCTGCTCACCTGGATATCATGTTCCGGGGATTTTTCTTTTAAGTATTTGAATGTTGTTTGAAGACGTGCACTTATTTGTTTTGTTTGAGGAGGTAACTGTGAGCCTATAACTTATTTCTTTAAATGTAATCCTAACTGTTCTTGATTGTCGCCTAGATTTATATCCTTTAAAACTTTAGGAAAGTCTAGATCTATCCAAAGAATAGACGTCCTAAAATACCTCCAGGGCCACGAGGACGGGACGGGTAGTGCACGCATATGACATTGTCAAGGTTACTAGAACGCTTTAGGCTATGACCAAGGGAAGGGATTTGGGTAGAACATGATATGATGACTACGCGTTAATGTCACATGTAGCCCCTCATTGAAGAGTGTTTATCGGGCATTGCGTAGGGTGATCCTGTAGGCTAACCAACCTAGGACCCCTCCTTCCCAAATTTGCTTTGTCTAAAACTTTACTTTTTTTATATGTACACAATTTTTTCAAATTATTTGTCTTATTCTTTGAGTCATACAATGTCCAACATGCTTTATTTGCAATTATGTATTTCAACTACTTATTGTCACACCTCCTTTTTACACGCCTACCTCGGGGGATAGATGTACAAGGGAGTTTTCTATTTAAAGTGATATTATTCGAAATGGGATTATTTATTTATTTTTAGAGTCGCCACTTGGGATAGGTTTGGCTTTTGGTGTCCCAAGTCACCGGTTTATTTTGAATCCCAAATCGAGGAAATTTTCGACTTTCCAAATGAAGTCTGCGAACCAGAAATTCTAAGTAAGGAATTCTATTGACCCGAGGGAATGTGTTAGGCACCCCCGGATCCCGTGGTTCTAGCACGGTCGCTTAAACTGTTATAAATGGCTTAATATCTGATTTTAATACATGCTATCCTATAGTGCAATTTTAAAGATCATTTACCGCTTTATTATTATTTTTAATGAGAATTACGACGTCATGAAAATACATCTCGAGCCACGTCACATCAATGTGCCCCGTGACTATTAACATATTTCGACTTTATCGAGATTTGGATTTGGGTCACGTAAAAGTGCACCTAGATTTAAAAAAGTAAATTATTAAAATCGCGCCTAAAGAATCTAACGCGTTATTATTTTAGGGAAAAGCCATGAAATTCGCTAAATGGCCCGTCCCGAAATCTAAGTATTTAATATATACAAATAATGAGGGCCCCACGATTTGTGCATTTTATTTGGCGAGGCTCGTCCCATTTATTAAAACTAACATGGTAAAAATCAATCCAAAACCACTGAAACAACTTGAGTCCAACCCTAAACTTTTACAAACCAATACTAACAATTATACATTATTGTAATAGCACTGTTGTAATACGTGTGACTAATCTGAATTTTGGCACAACAATGAAACTTTATACTAAATTATGCAAATCTGAATCATACATTTCAATAATAAAGAAACAAATACATCAAGACCTATTTGTCTTTACGGTAAGTCCCAAAAATTCCAAGTAGCAAATTTCATTTGTACTGAAGTTTATTGCATACTTCGTTTGAGGCCTTTTGGGATTCTACTACAATTTTAAGCATAGTCTCCTAATTTGTAACATTTCAAAACGGAGAAGCACAACAACTAGTAATATACATTGTAGTTTCAAGATATGCAAAGTATAATGACAATTTCATTTACTTACATTACTTCAGCATTCAGTCGATTACTCTAGGGCACACATCTGAGCTTTAACCCAACGTACTGATATTTAGATGAAGAAATTTTAACTTATAACTTTAATGGAACCTTCATTTTTCACTAGATGAACCATACAATTTTGTTCTAGCAATTCTAGCAAAATTTAAACCCAAAAATGTTAGAAGCAGTAGGCAGGTATCTCAATATTCATCCAACACATGATACCAAAATCACAAGCAATAGAGAAATTGAGAAATTGAGAAGAAATGAACCTGAAATTAGAAAAATAAGCCAACTGATTCAGATATTAACTTCAAAATTCAAACGAAACAACATCGGCAAAGTCGAGCAGGAATCACGAGCAAAATCGAAACCTCGAACGGAGACCTTAATCTGCGACTTTAATTCAACAACAACTCCATCCAATTCTTTTTGGATTTTGGATTCGAGCTCAAATCAGGCTAGCAGAAGCTATTTTCTTTAGATTAACCAAACGTTTTTTTTTAAGATTGAGAGCTCGTTCTCTTTTTTTGTGTGTGGAGTTGTCATCCTTGAAGAAAGAAAAGGAAGGAGTGTTTTGTAGTGAGGTGATGCGGCCGATCTATATTTTTTGTGTGTATTTTTTTTAGGCCTTTGTGGTGTGTTTTATGGAGGGGTGAGGGTTGTGAGTGGTGGACAAGTGGGGGACATGAGTGGAGGAGAGTGAGAGGTAGTGGAGAGAGTGGGTGAAGTGGGAAGTTAGTGTGAAAAGTGGGAAAAAATTCAAATATGGTCAAAAATTAGGTGTTAACAGCTGCCCCTCTTTGCTCAGAAACACGAAGAGTTTTCGCGCAAAGATAAAGTGAACCATGTGACTAATTTTTGACCATATCGTTATTCAAAAGAGGAAGAAAAATAAAGAAAAGGTGCAACAAAGTCCTGGTTTTGGACAACTTACATATCCCGGGTTATAAGGGAATCAGGTCGCGTGTAGTTCAGAAGTGAATGAGGCGATGGAATGTCGAGTTTGAAAGTCGAGTGAGGTGCCGTTCCGTCGAGGTTCCGGTCCGCGGTCCCGTTATTACATCAAAAATAAAAAAAATGAAAAAGACTAGCTAAGCCTATCAGCTACGAGTTACAAGATTCCTATCTATGAGTCTTCTGACGCTTGATCTTGAGTCTTCGCTGATTTCGTTGTAGACTTTGATCTGAATCTCGATGATCACAAGTTGTAGGTGCTTTTTTCTTTCTGCAACATTGAGTAAAACAGGATGGGCGGAGCTTGTGACTTTAATCAGATTTAGAGCAATCCGCACCTTTGTTGGCTCCAATATTTGAGCTCATTTCTTTTCGTTCTTTTCTTATATTCTGGATGGAGACTCATTCCATCGGTCATCTCGTGCCTTGTGTTTTGAGGTCAACCTGCTTAAGACGTCAAAGACAAACGAACGAAATTTTCTGCCCCAGTTTTCACTAGGAAAATTTCGTGAGTTAGCTGTGACACATATCCAAACAGTCAAATCACGATTGTGTATCCTTATGAATGGATCCAGGTTATGCTGAGATAGCCGGGTTATGCCGGAAAGGTCCGCGGGTTATGCCGGGAAAGTCATCGGGTTATGCCAGAAAAGGTCCACGGGTTATGTCGGGAAGGTCATCGGGTTATGCCGGAAAAGGTCCATGGGTTATGCCGGGAAAATTCATCGGGTTATGCCGGAAAAGGTCATCGGTTTATGCCGGGAAGGTCATCGGTTTATGCCGGAAAAGGTCTACGGGTTATGCCAGAAAAGGTCCACGGGTTATGCCGGGAAAGGTCCACGGGTTATGCCGGAAAAATTCATCGGGTTATGCCGGGAAAGGTCCTCGGGATATGCCGGGAAGGTCATCGGGTTATGCCAAAAAAGGTCCACGGGTTATGCCGGGAAGGTCATCGGGTTATGCCGGAAAAGGTCCACAGGTTATGCCGGGAAGATTCATCGGGTTATGCCGGAAAAGTTCCACGGGTTATGCCGGAAACGTTCCACGGGTTATGCCGGAAAGGTCATCGGGTTGTGCCGGGAAAGTCGTCGGGTTATTCCGAAAAAGGTCCACGGGTTATGCCGGCAAAATTCATCGGGTTATGCCGGGAAAGGTCCACGAGATATGCCGGGAAGGTCATCGGGTTATGCCGGAAAAGGTCCACGGGTTATGCCGGGATTTTGGAAAGAAAAAGCTCCTTGGGTTATGCCAGGGGGATCCACGGGTTATGCTGGGATTTTGGAAAGAAAAAGCTCCTTGGATTATGCCAGGGGGATCCATGGGTTATGCCGGGATTTTGGAAAGAAAAAGCTCCTTGGGTTATGCCAGGGAGATTCACGGGTTATGCCGGGATTTTGGAAAGGAAAAGCTTCTTGGGTTATGCCAGGGAGATTCACGGGTTATGCCGGGATTTTGGAAAGAAAAAGTTCCTTGGGTTATGCCAGGGAGATTCACGGGTTATGCCGGGATTTTGGAAAGAAAAAGCTCCTTGGGTTATGCCAAGGAGATCCACGGGTTATGCCGGGATTGTTGGAAAGAAAAGAAAAAGCTCCTTGGGTTATGCCAGGGAGATCCACGGGTTATGCCGGGATTGTTGGAAAGAAAAGAAAAAGCTCCTTGGGTTATGCCAGGGAGATCCACGGGTTATGCCGGGATTGTTGGAAAGAAAAGAAAAAGCTCCTTGGGTTATGCCAGGGAGATCCACGGGTTATGCCGGGATTGTTGGAAAGAAAAGAAAAAGCTCCTTGGGTTATGCCAGGGAGATCCACGGGTTATGCCGGGATTGTTGGAAAGAAAAGAAAAAGCTCCTTGGGTTATGCCAGGGAGATCCACGGGTTATGCCGGGATTTTGGAAAGAAAAATCTCCTTGGGTTATGCCAGGGAGATTCACGGGTTATGCCGGGATTTTGGAAAGAAAAAGCTCCTTGGGTTATGCTAGAGAGATCCACGATTTTTGGCAGGGATTTATCTAGGGAATGGAATCCTATTCTACCATGATTTTTTTTCTTTTGGGATTTTCATTTTATCTTATTCTTCTTTCTTTCTTATTCTTTATTTTTTTTCATTTTTTTTGTTTAAGAAAAATGAGTAAAATGCAGGAAAGAATTTGGAAGAGACTTCCCTTTTGAATTGATTATTGTTGCAAAGCTGTTTCTAGCCCTTGTGCAGTTTCTCGTTGGTTGCACCTGCTTCTTGCAAGGTCGCTTTTGGATTGCACCTGTTTTCTGTTTTCAAATAAAGAACAATTGTTAGTATGAAATGGTGGTTAGTTTTGTGGTCTTCATTGTTTTGATCCCGGCCCGACTTCTTTGATGAAGAACTCAATTGCAACTGCTTGTTTCCTGGGGACCGATTTCATTTCAGGCCCTGAGAACCTCTGATTTTTTCCAGATTTTGCCATGATGGTTGGTTGGTGGAACTCAACCTTTTCGACTTTATTTTGCCTTCGTAGGCCTTTCCTTTCTGACATTCCTTTTTTTCTTCTTTTTTCAGAGCATTAGGGAACTTTTGGCTCCTCAAACTTGCTGCAACGACTAGTTGCGTGGCACTTACCTTTTCCAACTTTATTTCGCCTTCATAGGCCTTTTATTTCTTGCTTCTTTCTTCCAACTTTAGCTTCAGAGCATTTGGGACATATTAGCCTTTCAAACCTTTGTCGAGACGGTTAGCCACGTGGGACTTGACCTTTTCAACTTCATTTGCCTTTATAGGCACTTTAATTTGATTTTCTCCTTCCAAGAGTTTTGATTTTAAAGCATCGGTCGCCATGGCCAGTCGGGGTCGACTTAGTGCCCCTAGCGAGAATGGGTATCTTTTGCACATTAGCTCGCGCCAAATGAGAACCCTTTAAATCAGTCTTACCCTCCTTTCTTTGTCTTAGTTTTGGAACATAGTTAGACCGAAAGGGATTCAAAGAAACTAAACAAGGGAATAGAGAATAAGTTTAAACAAGATGCGTCCCTTTCGGGGAAAGGAAAGAAGGACTTATCTAGAGTACATACGGACTTCAATGAACATGACATGCCTTTTGGACTGGATGCCTGATCTGTGTAAACCATCCGACTCTTACAGATTCATCACAACTTTGCCTTGACACCGAGGAACCTCGCCAGGACTCTGTTGATGCTGATGGTTGTGAGCATCTTCTTTTCGATCACGAGCGCCCTTCTCGGGTTTTCACGAGTTGAATTTTCTCATTTCTTTTCTCACCATCTCCTTATAATGCTCTTTGCGAGTTTTCACTAACAAGGCTCTCTCATTCTCATTTCTCTGCTTACCATCACCTTACGGTGCCCGTGTGGGTTTTCACCAATAAGACTCTCATTTTATTCCTCTCATTTTGTTGTATCAGATCCAAATAACTCTATCCTCCCATTTTGAACCTCTTTGCCGATTGATCAGAAGGACTTGAACAAGGTTTGGGGTAAAAAGAATTTGGATTGAATTACAACTTTGGAACCTTTTGGGCGGGATTATTGCCAAACCATTATAACTTCTGCCCCAGTTTCGATTTTTGGAGGAATTGGGATTTTATTCGGTGTGACTGAACCCCAGAGAGAGGCTGCCTACGTATTCTTTCGGAATCAAGTCAGAACGTAGTTCAGGAAACTACGTTTTTGTTTTTCTTTTGTTTTTCTATTTTGCTTTGTTTTCTCTTTCTTTTTCCTTTCCTTTTTCTCTCTTTTTTTATTTCATTTTCTTTGTCTTTTCTTCCTTCTCTTTCTCTTTTTTTTTGTATTTTTCTTTTTCTTCTATTTCATTTTTCATTTTTCAATTCTTTCTTCTTTTTTTTTTTCCTTCTTTTTTTTTAATGACACTTTTAGGTTCCAAAGAGGGTAGTCAAAGAATGGTAACCGGCTCAAAGGGTTTGCAAATGATTGATAATGTTTGGGTAGCGAGGAAGAAAGCTTTCGTCATCCCAACCGGAGAATATTAGAACTATATGGAGGATCCAACAAATACCTTTTCACTGCATTTGTATTGACAGTTATTTTGTGGACATTTCCTTTGATTTGTTCCAAGTACAACGCACTCTTTTGGCAGTACTCTTGTTGCAATGTATGGAACTTTCCACTCTGGAACCAATATCCCTTCAACTGTTCTAACTTTTTTGTCTTATTTCCTCAAACTTATCCTCTTTGCATTCTGGATCTTGACTCATTATTTCGAGGTCTGACAACTTTCAGGATCTGGGCATGAAGTCCGCAAGCATGTCATGTTATTGAAATCTGCATTTAACAGAACTGAAAAGAGAATAAGAAAAATGACAAGATTAAGAAAAGAGACATTCCTGAACAATGAAATATTAATTTCATTTGATTTTTTTTTATTTTTTTTTTAATTTTAAAGAAGAAGGGTTTACGTCAGAAAGTAAGACAATAAAGAAAAACATCCGGATCACACCCTGATATAATCCAGATGCAGAAAGGATAACAAGACTGGCTACCGAGACTCCCGTATGATGGGGAACTTTCGTGCTTGGCGGCCATTTTGTGGCTTTCCTTCTATCTCGGCAATTGCTGCAATGACCTTCAGTGCCGGATCACATTCCTCAGCTTCACAAATCATTCCGACCATAAGCCCTTTCAGTATGTACCTTTACTTTTATTTTATTTTATTTTATTTTTAATAATTTTTTTTTTGCTCTTTTTTTTTGTTTTTTTTTTCTTCCGCTCTTTTATTTTTTGGCACTCTTTTTTTTTCACTCTCTTTTGCTTGTCACTCTTTTTTTTTTATTGCTCCTTCTTTTTCTTTTTCTTTTTTCACTCTTTTTCTTTTCTTTTTTCAATTTTTCTCTCTTTTTCTTTTTCAATTTATTTTTCACTCTATTTATTTTATGACTATGATCGAATCCGATGAAGATTACCTACGTATCATGACCTTGTATGATTCAGATCTTGCGTAGTTCGGGAAGATTGGGAATGGAGTAAATATACTAACTCGTTTTTTTTTTTGGAATTTTTGAAAGAAATGCTTTTAGCAGAAGAAAGGAAATATATTTTTTGATTTTTGATTTTGATTTTTGAAAGAAAGACTTCTAAAAATTTCTTTTCTTTTTATTGGAACTTTGGAAATATCTTCATTCTCAATTTTTCAAAATTTGTATATTTTTTATTTATGAAAGACATTTAAGGAGTATTTTAATGATTTATTTTGACCTAAAAGGAAAAAGTGGCTATTTTTTCAAAATTTTCTTTATTTAGAAAAAAAAAGGGACTTGGTTTTGCAGATACGACCTTTCAGCACTTCTGGGAGGAAGATTTTAAGGTTGTGCCCGAAAACCATTTAAAAATGACTCAGAGTGGTTCTTCTTGCAAAAACAGCCTTCCGGTGCCCTTTTGGGAACATTCAGCTTATTTTAAACAAGAATGACATCACACGACTTATTTATGACAAAAATTAAAATCTTGACATTTTTTGGGCTACTTTTGCAAAAGGGATGTTGGACCCGATGGGGGTTGCCTACGTATCTCACATCCGGTGAGAATCAAACCAGCGTAGTTCGGGCAAATAAGCTAACTCTTTTTTTTTTTGGAATTTTTGAAAAAAAAATGCTTTAAAAGAATAAAGGAATTTTTTTTTGGATTTTTTGTTTCTTTTTAGAATTTTCTAAAAAAAATACTTTAAAAGAAGAAAAGGTTTTTTTTTTTTTTGGATTTTGACTCTATTTTTATTTTTGAAAGAAAGTCTTCTAAAAATTCCTTTTCTTTTGATTGGAACTTTGGAAATTCTAGAAGTAAAAAGAAAATATTTTTATTTGAATTTTTATTTGTTTTATCTTTTTCACAAGGAAGAAAGAAAATATTTTTTAGATTTTGGATGTTACCTCTTAATTTTCGAAAGAGGAATTTTTAAGAAAAATATTTTGAATTTTTGAGTTTTTGTTTATTTACAAAAGTACTTCTAAAGAAAAGCAAAAAATATTTTTTTTTTTGGACTCAATTTTTTTAATTGACATTTACAAAAGAAAGATATCTATGGAGTATTTTTTTTTGGATTTTCGTTTTTTTTTTTTTGGAAAAATACTTCAAAATGAAGGAACCTGCATTTTTAGATTTTGATTTTTATTGATTTTTCGGATGAAAGACATTAGAAAAAAAGAAATCATTTTTTTTGAGTTTAAAACTACTTTTTTTTTTTATTTTCTAAGGAAAGATTTTTAAAGAAGGAACTAAAGGAAAATATTTTTGGATTTTTTTTAAAAAATAGGGGTCGAAACCGATGAGGTTTACCTACGTATCTCACATCCGGTGAGAATTAGACCCGCGTAGTTTGGTCAGATAAGACGAAGTATTTTTGAAAACAAGCTTTTTCCTTTTCTTTTCAACAATGTATTTTCCGACTAAATAATTTGAAAACAAGAAGAATAAAATGAAGATTCTTTTTTTTTTTCCTCTTTTTTGCTATTTTTTTAAAAACAATGATAAAATATTTTTTTCCTCAAAATTTTGGCAGAGTTCCGACAGTATTTGGGCACCGGTATGCTATTAACTCTCTATGCTGCTATTTCTCTTCTCTTTTTTTTTTCAATATTTAAAAGCCGGTCAGCATGCAAGTCTGAAGCAAATAAATGCGTAAAACATACAGGATGCAGCAGGATGGTCCTTTTTCATTTCAGGTTACCTGTCCTAGACAGACCCAACCCCTGTATTGAGTCCCCTAAGTCAAATGCAACATGATACAAATAAGCGTTCCTACTAGGGATCCGGCTTGAAGTCACGTTTTTCTAGGTTCAAAACCTGGGTATGTGTTCTAGACTGTGTACCCGAGCGGACTACTCGAGTCGAGGAGGGGCAACTTTTCGGGAACCAAAAGGCCATCCGGCTAAGTAACTTGTCCTGCCTCTTTCTTACTTTAAGGTATGACACTAACAGAATA
>MU733343.1:51831-79598 GCA_026770625.1 Nicotiana glauca
AATAGGGAGTCTCAACCAGTAAGCACATCCCCGGAGGTGAGAAGAGAAGAGTTTCGGCACAGTTTATATATACAGTCCAAATAATATCAAAGCGGTAAAATATTTAGCACATTTAGCAGGAAAACATGTAGGAAAATCAGATAAAGCCGAACATAACAATTATTCTAAGCTCGAATTCTTAAACCCTGAACCGGAATTCTGGGTTACTATCCCCACCAGAGTCGCCAGAGCTGTCACACCTCCTTTTTACACGCCTACCCCGGGGGATAGATGCATAAGGGAATTTTTTCCACTTTAAAGTGACATTATTCGAAATGAGATTATTTATTCAATTCAGAGTCACCACTTGGGATAGGTTTGGCTTTTGGTGTCCCAAGTCACCAGTTTATCTTGAATCCCAATCCGATGAAAATATTCGATTTTCCAAATGAAGTCTGCGAACCAGAAATTCTAAGTAAGGAATTCTGTTGACTCGAGGGAAGATGTTAGGCACCACCGGATCCCGTGGTTCTAGCACGGTCGCTTAAACTGTTATAAACGGCTTAATATCTGATTTTAAAACATGTCATCCTATAGTGCAATTTTAAAGATTATTTACCGCTTTATTATTATTTTTTAGTGAGAATTGCAACGTCGTGAAAACATATCTCGAACCACGTCACATCAATGTACCCGTGGTTATTGACATATTTCGACTCCGTTGAGATTTGAATTTGGGTCACATGAAATGCACACCCGAGTTTAGGAAGGTAATTTTAAATTATGCGCCTAAAGCAACTACGCATTTTCGACTTAGTGAGGGCCATGGAAATTCAACTAAATGGCACATCTCGATTTCTAAGAATTAAAAAAAAAATTAAGCGAGGGCCATGCATTTTTGAGGTTTTGTTCAACACGGCTCACCTCGATTTATTCTAACCAAAATGTTTCTAAATTAACTCAGGGCCATAAATTATTCATTTGGCTAATATGGCACCCCTCAACCCCTCCTTCTTCTTCATCTCACCGTTTCCATGTTAAGGGATATTCAACTTTGGTTAAATAAACTGAAATAAAAATTAATTCATAAAGTAAGAAATTTTAAAAAATAGAACCAAAGCAATGAAACATCAACTAAGGACTAAAATGCCAAAAGAGATCTCTAAACAAAATTCTTGTAAAACGTTAACCTCTTTACATTCCTCATTCCAATTTGAACTTCTTAAATGATTTTAAATTAACACCATAGATGAGAATTTCATGATTCCAATGCCTGATTTTGACAAAAAATTAGTCTCAAATTACTTCTGAATAATATTTATCAAAGACACCCTTCTAATGTATTAACACAATAAGCCAAATCGGGCCCCTTTTTCTTATAAAAGAAAGATAAGAAAAGCTGACACAAAATTGATGCAAACAAAATATTATGCAAATTTAAGTGAGAGCAAACATGTATAGAGAAACATTTTCAAGCCAGAATAAAATAGAACCCAGGTGCTCATTGATAAAAAAAGAAAGAACCTTAATATTAGCTTTCAACTATTGATTTTTTTTTTTAGTGTTGATTTGCTCCAAAACAGGATGGATAGCGGATGAGACCTCAACGGGAAAGATACACACTGTCGACCTCAAACCTTCGCTAGAAATCGATTGGCCTCAGCCAAAGCTTCGAACCTTCGAACCTTCACCAGAAATCTTATCTTTCTTTGATTTTTGTTCTGTTTTATAGTTGATTGTGTGAGTTGGTTTTGGATGTTAAAAGGGGTAAAAGGATATGATTTTGATGGAGCGTGAGATGGGATTTTGGCTAGCCTTTTTTACAAAGCTAAAAGGTGGTTGATTTTTGGTGAAGGAACCGTTCCTTCTCTTGGTCTTCTTTTTCTTTCAAGCCATGGAAAGTTGTGTGTTCGTTTTTTGAAGATAGAAAAAAAAATCTGGTCGATCTAATTTTAGGGTGTGTTTTATGGAGAGGTGAGGGTTGTGAAGGGTGGACAAGCGGGGGACATGAGTGGAGAAGAGTGGGAGGTAGTGGAGAGAGTGGGAGGTACGGGAGAGAGTGAGGGAAGTAGGTGAAGTGGGAAGTTAGTGTGAAAAGTGGGAAAAAATTTAAATATGGTAAAAAATTAGGTGTTAACACTTATTTGTTAAAAGACTAATTCGTAAGTATAAGTTCGGCTGGGACCCACCGTTGTGGACTGAGAGGGACGCCTAACACCTTCCCCACAAGGTTATTTCAAGTCCTTACCCTAAATCTCTGGTAATGCAAACTAGTCCATGAGCTAATTGTTCAAGGTGCCTTAACGCAACATAATTCATTAGGTGGCGACTCTTCAAAAAAACCCAATTCCCAAAAGGAAATGAGTTATTACCCCCACGAACGTCAAAACCCGAACTTTCTCCGCGGAGGAAAAAAGGGGGCGCGATAACATGGCGATTCTGCTGGGGATACCTTTAGGCTCTTACCATAACGAACTTAATTTTATGAATCAGTCCAAGCATGCTTTATCCCCTACCCTTTCCTCTTATTTGAACTTAACTGTCTACTTTTTAAGCATTTATGATTCTTTATTCCTGAAACTGACTTGTGTCCTTGTTTTCTTTTCTGTAACTATCTTTCAATTATTTAAATATCGTATTTTTTTTACGTGCAAATACTTGACTACATGTTATTAACTGCTGCATAAATCATGCTCCATATCATATTCCACTCGTGCGTATCAAATCCTATAGCAACACTTGATGAATGGTTGCGCTCTTCTTATTTATTACCCTTAAATTCGGAAAGGCTAATTTGCAAAACTAGTCGATCAGCGGTGCAGTCGACAGTTCCGTGCCTTTCCCTCTCAAGTTGTCCGCTTGAGTGTACCGGTCTAAAACCCTATAGTAACCTTACTCTAGTCAAAATTGTGCATGCATTATGGTCAAACCTAGTCGAATCAATTATGTTGTCCACATAATGATCCTTTAAGATGAGCCTTATCTAAAGTCTACCGGGGTTCCATAATCCCAATAGACACAACCACATTCTGTGCATTAATTTGGAGAACTAAATGCTGATATGCTGATCATGGATGTATAAATAGTCGAGTCTGGTAGGGGAGAAAGGCCTAACCATTTTGTTTTGCAGAAAATAGGGCATGAGGTCCCCAGATTCGGTATAGTTAGCAACATCCCACCATTGATGTTAGATTGGTGGGAGGACCTTTCCTCAAGTGACAAAAAACATGTAAGAAAGTACCTAGGTAACTTGCCTTCCCTGCTAGACATTGAGCCAAACAAGAGGTTGATCGAGGTGCCACTCTATTCTGGGATAGTGAAAGGGCAGTATTTCGTTTTGGCGGCATAGAAATGACACCACTTCTAGAGGAAATTGGAGGGCTTGCGGGTTTGACTTGGGATAGCCTCGGGTTATTAGTGCCGGAAAACCGTATTGGCAAAGGGTTCTAAAAGATGATGGGGTTGAATAAAAATGCTGACTCGAGATGCCTAAAGGAATCTTACATACCCTTGGAGTATATGTATGAGAGGTACGACCATAGCAAGTCCTTCCGTACTTACCATGATGAGATCTCTCTCACTTCTCTGGGCCATATCCACCGCAGCGTGTTCGTGTTCATTGTATGCTTCCTTGGCCTGATAGTGTTCCCAATGAAAAAGGAATGAGTCCAAACTAGGTTGTCCATGGTCGCCAAGACTTTGATGGAGGGGATCAATGGACAGACATGCACCATAGTCCCCATGATCATAGTCGACATCTATAGGGCTCTAGAGCGCTGCCAAAAAGGGTACATCATTTCGGTGGTTGTAACTTGTTGCTGTCGTTGTGGTTGCTAGAACATCTTCAAAGGGGCCAGTATCGCCAAGAATTTCCGCGAAGGGCTTGGAATGACCATATTGCCTTCCATCACTCTAAGCGGATGACCTACATTCCGGATAGGTTTGCTCAACCAGAGAATGCCAAGGAGTGGGTGGAATTCTTTGACAATCTAACCGAGGAGCCAGTGCAATGGATGTTTGAATGGTTCCCGATAGACGAATTTATCATCAGGTCTAGAGACGCTCCACACCTGGTGCTAATTGGGTTTAGACGGATATACCCTTATGTCCCTATCCGAGTTATGAGGCAAGCAGGCATGAAACAGGTTGTGCCAAGGGTTGCCAAGATGAGTCATTTCAGAGCATACTTTCAAGACGACGATGTCCCTTACAAGTGCCGAGCATAGCATATGTGGCGTTGCAAGATCATTGTGGAAACGAACACCATTGAGCCTGACAGGTATCATGCAGGGTGTGAACCTCTCTACCCGGCTTGGTTAGAAGACAATCTAAAAGGAATGGTAATGCCAGGAGCCGGGCGAGGGAACAGGATCATAGACGAAGAAGTTGAAACTCAAGTCAAGTACAACAGGCTGCACAAGAAGGTCCACGACTCTGAGAATGAGCACCAAGAAATACATGAGAGGAATGGAAAGAGATGACGATCACCTCCAACAGAAAGATGGAATATCTAGAGCGAGGAATAGTGGAACTGGAGGGGAAGGTCACAACGAGGATTGAGAATTTCCAGAACGCTGAAGGTGTTGAAGGAGGACATTTGGCTAGAGCCTACTTGCTGTCGGGTCTGCACGAGCTAGGAGACCTGTACGATGGAGTTAGGAAGTTCAAATATGGGGAAGGTCCTTCTGGGACCAAATAGGCAAGATTTACTTGCCTTTTAAAATGTAATAAGGCCAAGTGCCAGTAGTAACTTATCTTTTTCTATTATCTTAGTCTCGTTTTGGGATTCGTCTATTTTTATATTATGAAATGAGGCATTTGTTGGCATCTAAGTTCTCCAAATCTATTTGTCGCTAGGCCTACCTTGGGCACAACGAGGCTCCCAAATTAGGACGTGAATTTACATTCCCGCAATACGTGTTTAAATACTGCAACATTTCAAAATCCCCACTGACTTGTTACCTTTTTGTTTTTCTTTATTTTTGATTATTCCCATACCCTTAGGTTGGTTCACTCATACTGACATCGTCAACGTATCATACCAGATCTAGAAGCCCTCCACCTCCTCCTCCTCCAAGCAATACAAGAAGCAAAGGGAAAACAAAAATGGATGACTTAAGTGATATCCGAAAGGAGAATATTGAGAATGCAGAAACTTCAGACGGTCGAAGTACCCTTGTACCAAATGATCTAGTCTTGATATTGGAACAAAAGATATTGGAGCTATAAGGAGAGCTAGAGCAGGTTCGCAACTTGGTGAACTTATCACTCTTTCTGAATGTCCCCGACATCAACCAACAAAACACAAAGAACCCACCACCTCCCCAAAACACACCAATCCAACATCCGCAAAACCCTCATGCACCATAGCAATACACAACCCCACCTCAAAATCTCAATCCAATACCAACCCCACCACAGCATCACCACCAACCAATTCAGTACCCACCAAACCACCACTTACCACACTCCCTAAAACACACCATAACCCATTCCTAATTCCCAAAACTCCACCAATGACCATCATTACACCCAAGTCCCTGGCACCCATCAAAGCAACCCTATATATGTGGAAACTGTACCTCACTCTACTCAGCCCTCTTCCTATCCACCAGAATCCTCAATGAAAGACCAACTCGTTAAAAACCTGGCTGAAGAACTCAAGAAATTGACAAGCCAGGTTAAGGGTGTCAAAGGAAGCAAAGAAATAGAAGGGTTGAACTATGAAGACTTATGCATACAGCCAGATGTGGAACTACCGGGGGGGTAAAACCTTCCCAAATTCGAGATGTTTGACGGCACAGGTGATCCTAATGTCCATCTAAGGACCTATTGCGACAAGCTTGTCGGAGCCAGAAAGGACGAGAAGATCCGGATAAAACTCTTCATGAGGAGTCTTACTGGTGATGCTTTATCCTGGCACATTAGCCAGGATCCCAAGAAATGGATCAATTGGGAAGGTATGGCATCAGATTTCATGGACCGATTCAGGTTCAATAATGAAAATGCACCCGATGTCTTCTACATCCAGAATCTCAAGAAGAAACCCACTGAGACTTTCCGCGAGTGTGCTACCCGCTGGAGGTCGGAAGCAGCCAAAGTTAGTCTATCTTTGGACGAAGAACAGATGAACAAGTTCTTCGTCAGGGCATAGGACCCGCAATATTACAAAAGGTTGATGTTCATTGAAAACCATAAATTCTCTGATATCATTAAACTTGGGGAAAGAAATGAGAAAGACATCAAAAGCGGGATGGTAACGAATTTTGAGGCGTTACAGGCCACAAATAAGGCATTGCAATCGGGCGGCATATCAAAAAAGAAAGACGTCGGAGCAGAAATGGTGGCTCAGGGCCCGAAATCTCCACATACCTATCAAACACCTCTACCCACATATCAAGCACCTCCACCCACATACCAAGCACCACTACCCACATATCAACCATCATCTCCTAGTTATTCCCAACCAGCTATTGTCTATCATACCTACAACTCCCAACTATCCCATTTCTAGTCACCTTCAACCCGCCAAAATTATCCAAGACCAAGACTTAATTTTAACCGCAAGCCACCCAAATAGTACAGTTGTCACGACCCGGATTTCCCACCCTCAGGAGTCATGATGGCTCATACTCGTGAAAGCTAGGCAAGACAATCAATTGAAATATTTAACTTGTTTCCATTTTTAATCCGTTAACGATTAAGAACCAACATCTAATAAACAACAGAATTTAATAAGTGGAAGACTGAATTGCAATGGTTTAATAATACTACCAATACCAATCCATAACAAATCAACCCAAGACTGGTGTTACAACTTCACTGACGGTCTAGGAGTACTATAAATAAAGGTTTGAAGAAAAGTAATACAACAGTGTCTATGGAAATACATGAAAGAAACAGGATAAAAGATAGAAGGAGACGCCAAGGCCTGCAGACGCCTGCAGGACTACCTTGGGTTGCCCGATGAGCAAGAAACAACAATCTCACTACGGTCCGAAAGCGATAACACCGGGATCTACACAAAAGAGTATAGAGTGTAGTATTAGTACAACCGACCTCATGTGCTGGTACTAGCCTAACCTCGGTGAAGTAGTGATGAGGCTAGGACCAGATTACCAAGTAAACATGTGTAGTTAAATCATATATAGTGGAAAATAAAGGCAGAACTTCACAATTACATATAGGAAGGGGGAATCATGCTGCGGGATCAACAAGTATCAACAGAAAACCAACAGTTAAATGTAGAGAAACCATAACTCAGTTATCAATAAAAATTAGGAAATCAAAGACAAGTGCACGACATCACCCTTCGTGCTTTGACACTCTCTCACCAAAACAATGCACGACATCACCCTTTGTGCTTTAACACTCTCTCACAAATATCATGCACGGCATCACTCTTCGTGATTTACACTCTTCCTCACCCAAGCAACAATCACAAAGCAATTTGGGCAAGGGAATCAATAACATCATAATTAAATCAAGTAACAACAGGAAATCAGTGAGTAAACATAAAGAACACCATAAATTAGGAAAATCAAGGACAAGAGCACGACATCACCCTTCATGTTATTACCTTACATAATCACTCATATAAAGGCACGAAATTGTACATCGTGCGTCACGGAATCACCTTTCGTGCTTTTACACTCTTCCTCACAAAATCATACACTACATCACCCTTCGTGCTTTAACACTCTCTTACCAAAATAATGCACGGTATCACCCTTCGTGCTTTAACCCTCTTCCTCACCCAAACAACAATCACAGGAAATAAGGGCAAGGAAATAAATGAAATCACAATAAAATCCCGGCAAGGGAATAATGGTACAACAATCAAATTCCGGCAAGGGAACAATATCAAAATAACAACATCCCGGCAAGGGAGATAGCATTAAAAGAAACAACATCCCGTCAAGGGAGACAATATAATAATCCTCTTCCCTTTATCACATTTACATCACAACTCACTACACTACTTGAGCCAATGCTCATAAGGTTCAATTGCCAATTTCACTTCCACAATTCATTTTACAACTTGAGCCAACACTCTTCGATATTCAATTACCAGTAGTACTTCCACAAGCTTTGCTCAACAATAGAAATCATCACATAAGGCATAAAAAATACAAATGGAGTCATAATAATCATAATATAAGACTCACGGGCATGCTTGACACCAACATATAGATACTCGTTGTCACACCTCCTTTTTATGACTAATACACCCCGTGAATGGCGTAAAGGAGTTTTTCTAATTAAAGGATAATCGGAAAAGGATTTATTATTATTTATTCAGAGTCGCCACTTGGGAGATTAATGGTGTCCCAAGTCACCGGTTGAATCCCGAACCGAGGAAAAATATGACTCTGTTAACAGTCCGTGAACTAGAAATTCGGATAAGGAATTCTGTTAACCCGAGAGAAGGTGTTAGGCATTCCCGGATTCCGTGGTTCTAGCACGGTTGCTCAACTGTTGTATTTGATTTTATCTGATTTCAATACATGTTCTATTTTTATGTGCTATTTTGTTAATAATCCGCTTTTATTATATTTATTATTTATTTTACAAGAATTATAACGTCGTGAAAATGTATCACAAACCACGCCGTACCAGTACGCCCGTGGCTTTTAACACATTTCGACTTTGTTGAGATTTGGATTTGGGTCACATAAATGTGCACCCGTATTTGGGAAGGTAATATTATGAACATACGCGCCTAAAGTGACTACGTGTTTATTATCTTTGGGGAAGACCGTGAAATTCGCTAAACAGTCCTCCTAATTTCTAGTATTTTTTGTAAGCAATTATTGAGGGCCCCGCAATTGTATTGTGATTTGGTGAGGCTCGTCTCATTATTTATTAAAAGGACAATCTAAAAGTAACTATTATTCTCTATTAAAGGATTGTCTCTAAAAGTAAAGGGAAAATTCTAACTAATTTGTTATATGAACCTTTCAGTCTATTGTATAACACAAACAAGCCCAAGTGTATTTTCAGACTTGGGGCCTCAGAAGCCCAATATGTATGCTGTATTAAACCTCTCAACAGTAGGCCTCAAACAGGCCCAAAGTGCGAACAAAATAACTGGGCCAAGCAATGCGGACCAGGCTAGTAAGCTCAGATTTTACACTACACTAAACATGAATTAATTGAATATCAATATTTCGCTGAATTTGGCTACTAGAATCAACTAACCATTAACATCAATTAAAAAAAACGTTTCAAAACAACAAATTGAACTTACACTTTAACGCGATCCAAAACACATTACAAACTAATCTAAACTTCCAATTCCTTACTATTGTTCATTCTCACTATCATATTAATTTTCAGTTGGTAATGTAATGATTTCTACTTGATTTGAAACCAAATTATTGATATTAATTGCCAACCTAAAACTATTAATGTTTATTTTGAAGCATAGAACTCGATGAGACTAAGGAAACTGCTTTCGTTAACAAATTTACTGATGTTGATTAATATGGTAAAACACTTGAAATACATGTTCAACACAAAAATTAAACTAAATGTCTATCACATTATTTAAACCATCTAATTTCTAAATTTTAACAGAAAAATGTTGAGAACTAATATAAGTGTTAGCCAAACTAAAGTTATTACTAAACAATTACAAGCTAAATCAATCTATTAAGTCTAATTACAAGCTTAAATAACACAAATCAATAGAGATAATACTAATCAATCAGCCCAAACGTTCTGAAAGTCCAAACATACAGTCCATATAACAATCCAAATAGTCTAATTACATAATAAAACATACTTGCTCTACACTTTTCGAAAAATAAGAACGAACAGTCATGAATCACTTCTAACAGCATTTCATTTCATTTTTCACCAGCTTGAATGTTACAAAATGTGTACCTGGATTTGAAGTCAAAAATTGATTAGAAGAAAGATTAACAGCAGGTATACAGCAACAGCAGGATAGAGAATTCAATAACAGCTTCAGAACTCAACGAATCAAACCACAGCAAGGATTTGGACCAAGGATCAAACACACTCAATCAATACAATGAAATTTCACAGCACTTTTGATTTCTAGAACCAGAGAAAATCGATGAACACTCTTCAAATTGAACTAAAATCAATGAAACAGTGGATTTTTGGATTTTTTTTTGGCTAACTTGTAATGTTTTTGAGCTTTTGAATTTCGAAAATTTGGATCTAGGAATGAAAGATTGCTTGGGGAGTGATTTTTATATTTTCCAAACTTTCTTTTTAAATGAGGCATATCAATGCCTATTTATAGAATTAGAATTGGAGGGAACTTTGAATTTCAGATTTTATACTTTAGTCCCTCTTTTATTTCACTTATACCCTTATTCTTTAGTTTGTAATTCAATTAACTACCCTTATTTGTTAAGATTTATACTAATTCCACAATCTAGAATCTTCTACCCTAGTGTAATCCATTTTCTACCCTCACTTCACTTAAAAATCTACCCCATTACCCTTTTCCTATACCCAAACTACCCTCCCTTCCTTAGGTTTATTACTATTATCCCTTTTTATGTACCCAGACTACCCCTGAGATTTAATTGATTTTACTAACCAACCTACTGCCTTTTACCCTTTGCCCCTGAACTGCCGAATTATCAGTCAATTAAAAACCTAATTATTACAATTAATTAACAAATCTAATCTAACAACTAACCCAAAATATGCCAATTGCTATCAGTTAATCCAAAATCTCTTAAATAATTAGACTAATTATCAAAAATTAATACTGATATATAACTAACAATTATCAAAATTCACAGCTATAACCAATCCTTATCAATCAAATATTAACAAACAAGAACAATTACAGAAATTTCCGCAAACAAAAATCTAATTAATTCTATTTGATATCAAATTTATTTTTCTTAAACGAAATCAGAATCTATTACTAATTATTAAAACCTAATATTAATATCTAATTACTTATTTATTGAAAGTAATCCAACAAAAATTAAAAGATGCTATTTTCTTAACAAAAATCAGTAAACCCTAGTAAAACAAAACAAACAGAAATTAAGATATTCATGATAAAACCCAAAAAACAAACATGCATGCAAAAAATAAAAAGAAACAGAAATAAAGAAAAGTGAAGAAGAACTTAGCTTTTATTATTTTTTAATTGCTTGACCATCTACCAGAATCTTCAAGAATAGTAAAGGAAGAACTTGGCTGCAAAATTTTCAAACTTTGACTCACCGGAGAGCTTCAAACTCTGATTCGAGCCGCTCCAGTAATTTTTAAGGTTCAAGATCTTTATAATCGTGTTGAGGGAAGCAAGGCGGTGGTCTGGTGTGATTTTGGGTTGGATTGGGTAAAGTCGTGTTCGCCGGAGTTAGGGTTCCGGCGACACAATCTTGAATATTCAAGCAGATAGGGCTATGTTTGAAAGAAAAGAAGTAGAGGGGTGGGATCAGGGGCTCAAGGCGGTTCTGTGGTGTATTTTTGGGGGCGTTTGGCGTGGGTAGTGTTTCCCGCCAGTAGGGTTCCGGTGGGGAGATGGGGGCGGCTAGGGTTTGGGGACGAAGATGAAGAAGGTGAAATGTTTCTGATTTTTCATTTTTTTATATGATATATATTAAAAACATAACGATTGGCCCCAACCGTTGGATTAAATGATTTTGACGGCTCAGATTCCTTGGGCCTAGTACGACGTCGTTTTATTTAAAATGAGATCAAAATCCTGTCCGTTAGATTAAGATGATCAAAGGCTGTGATTGAAAGATGCTCATGCGACGTCGTTTGGACTATGAATGGGGCAGACCGAGTTATTTAATTTGGGCATGGACTGGGTGTTATTGTTTTTGGGCTGGGGCGACTTGGATTCATTATTAGCCCAAATCAATTTTTCTCTTTGTTCTTTATTTATTTTTTTCTTGTATTTTGCTCATTTTGCTTTTATATTATTTTCCTTTTGTATTTTGTATTTTTATTTTTTGTATATTTTCTTTTCCAGATTTATACATCATTTTTTTTGATTTTATTAAATTGTTATACTAAAACTAATTAAGTTCTAAAATCTATTTAATGACTATTTATAGCAATTTCTAATTAAAACACTAAAATGCTATTGATTTTTTTCTTAAATTGTTCCGAAATGAATTTGTGAAATTAAAAATCCTAATACATATACGTATTTTTATATTTTTTAATATGAATTATTATGCAGCTAATTAACAAAAAAATTCAAAAATATCAACAAAAAATTATAAAAATAAAGAAAAAAAAATCATTTTGTTTGGATTTTAGGAATAATTTGCTTAGGGCAAAAATGACGTGCTCACACTCGTCACCATGCCTATACGTCGTACTCAACAAGTAACACATAGCAAAGAGGACACAACTCCTAATCGCTCAAGCTAATGTTAGACCAAACACTTACCTCGATGCCACGAACATAATTCACGCCTCACCTACCACTTTACCTCTTGATTCCACCACCAATTCCCTCGTATCTAGACACAAGTTACTTAATTATATCAATAAATTCTAAATGAATCAATTCTAATGTATGGAAATAAGTTTTCTAAAGTTTTTCCCAAAAAGTCAAAAATCGACCCTAGGCCCACATGGTCAATACCCGAGGTTCGAACCAAAACTCGATCACCCATTCACCCAAAAACTCAAATATATAATTTATTTTGAAATCAAACCACAAATCGAGGCCAAATCCCCAAAATTTCAAAAACCTAGGTTCTACCCAAAACACCCAATTTCCGCATGAAAACCTTTGATTTTGAGTTGAAATCATGAGAAAAGATGTTAAAGATTAATAAAAACGAGTTAGAATTGGCTTACAATCGATTTGGAAGAGTACTTGTCTTTGAAAAATCGCCCAAGAGTGTTTTAGTTTTGAAAGGGTTTGAAAAATGAAAGATTTTCGGCTAAGTTACAAATTTGCAGGTCGTAGATGTCGCAATTGCGACCTTTCAGAACTTGCTACTCTTGCATTTGTCGACCACTATTCGCAATTTCAAACTCGCATTTGCGATGGGGGAGTCACATTTGCGACAAAGAGTATTTCTTGGCCTCTTCGCATTTGTGAAGAAATGATCGCATTTGCGATCAGCCCTGTCCAGGCCTTCTCTCGCATTTGCGATGGGTGCAAAGCCTGCAGACCTGCAACATACCAGCAATTCCTAAGTCCAAATTTCACTCCGTGGCCTATCCAAAACTAACCTGAGCCTCAGGGCTCCAAACCAAACATGCACACTAACCTAAAAGCATCGTACGGATTTGCTCATGCAATCAAATCACCAAAATAACATCAACAACTATGAATTTAGCATCAAAATAAAAAAAATCCCAAGAACTTTCAAAGTTTCAAATTTTACAACTACGGTTCCGATTTACGTCATATGACCTCCGTTTCTTACCAAACTTTACAGGTTCAACTTAAATTACATATAAGACCTGTACTGGGCTTCGGAACCAAAATACAGGCCCGATACCATCAAATTTCAGATACATTTCACTTCCAAAAACTCATATATTTTCCAGAAAATAATTTATTTTTAAAATTCATTTCTCGGGCTTGGACCTCAAAATTCGATTCCGGGCATATGTCCAAGTCCCATATTTTCCTACGGACCCTTCAGGCCCGTAAAATCATGGGCCCGGCTCCGTTTACCTAAAATGTTGACCAAAGTCAACCTAAATTCATTTTAAAAGCTAAATTTATTATTTTTCATAGATTTTCACATAATGGCTTTTTGGATACGCTCCCGGACTGTGCCCGTAAATCGAGGTGAGACAAAATTAGGTTTTAAGATCTCGGAACATAGAATTTATTTCTAAAACAAGTGATGACCTTTTGGGTCATCACAACACCGCCATTTTTGAGCCTATCGACCCATTGTATGAGAGGTTGAAAGCCGCGGGTTATGTCACTCCTATTCCCGTTGTGGCATTAGAGAATTCATCCCAATGGGTCAATCCTAACAAAACTTGTGCATCCCATTTCGGTATGAAGGGGCATACCACCGACAAATGTCGAGCATTGAAAGATAAAATCCAGACGTTGATTGACAGCAAAGTTATACAGGAAAAAGAGACCGCACCCAATGTTCGCAACAACCCTCTCCCTGATCATAGAGGTGGTGGAATACATGTGATAGAGATAAATGAAAAATGGGACCCTAAGGGGTCGATTGGGCTCATTCGAGAAGGTGATGACTTTAAATCCCTAGTCACACTTACCCCTATTGTGGTACAGACTCAGTCACCAATCGAGGTTGAGGTAGCCACATCAGTTCCATTCGAGGTAATGGTGGCTCCGCCCGTGGCCACCCCTGTTTCATTTGAAGTAGAAGTGGTCACACCATTCACAGTGACAGTATCAACTACACCTTCTTTCCACTCCAAAGCAATACCTTGGGATTATATTGCCGAAGCTAGACACAAAGGAAAGCAAAGATGGAGGAATGCCACACAAGGAATGACCAGGACCGGGAAAATCTATACCCCTGAGCACTTAGGAGGACCAAGTAAGGATGCCAATGCCAAGCATCCTATCATTGAAACAGGGCCAGATGACCTTTGGAGGAAAGTTCAAGCAAAGGAGTATTCCGTCATTGATCATTTGAAAAAAACCCCAGCTCAGATATCCATCTTGTCACTGTTGCAAAATTCAGAGGCGCATAAAAATGCTTTGATGAAAGCGCTGAGCGAAGCCTATGTTCCCAATAACATCACCAGCAGAGAGATGTCTAATATGGTAGGACGGGTGTTAGAAAGCCGCAAGATCACTTTCCACGAGGATGAGTTGCCACCTGAGGGTCTGAATCACAATAGAGCACTGCACATTGCAGTGCGATGTGAAGACTACTTCATAACCAGGGTTTTGGTTGATGAAGGTTCGACCCTCAATATTTGCTTGCTGGACACTCTGAAAAGAATGGACAAAGGATTTCATGAAATACTGATAGGAAGCATGAATATGAAAGCTTTCGAAGGGTCTCAAAGGGCCACGATCGGGGAAATCAATCTTTTCTTGCAAATGGGGACAACTTGGTTCGACGTTGAGTTTTAGGTGATCGATATACCAGCCTCATATAATCTTCTATTTGGACGACCATGGATCCATGCTGCTGGAGCCGTGCCTTCCACAATACATCAAGCCATAAAATTCAAATGGAATCGTTAGGAGGTGATCATTCACGGAGATGGGAGTAACCCCATTTACACCAGCCAGAACCTCCCAGTTATTAGAAATAGGAGAAGGCTAGGAGGGGAAACCTATCATCACATTGAACGCATCAATGCTATCGAGAAGGACAAATAGTGGAGTAGTAAGATAGAAAGCATACTAGCATGGTCTGGGTATGAACCCGGCAAGGGACTAGGGAAGAATCTCCAAGGCGTCACTAAGCCGATACAATTAAAGGGTCATGGTACTACCTTTGGGATCAGATATCAATACATGTGGCAAGAGTACAAGGATTGGTTGCCGCCATGGTATGGACCGTATTACCCTCTTGAGCAGCTAGTGCCACATTTGGAACAAGCTTTTCAGCAAGCTGATACTATATGGGGGACTGGAGAAGAGAAAGCACTAGCGGGTGATCGCTGCCAACTCCACACTACTACAAAGTAGGAAAAGAGGGTCACAATAGATTTTACCCAATATGAGGGTCGGGATCGAATTCCTCAGGGAGCTAGAAAGGGAGTTGATGTATCAATCTAGTCTAGAATCTTGTAATTGTTCCAAATGTCACTTCCAACATTTTTAGGTTTTATTTTATAAAGTACTATTATAAAACTACTAATTAGAACTGAAACTAGATTACACTAAGAGATAATTGCTAAGAGTTGTATCTAATGGATTAAGGGGCATTAGGGTAGTGACTTTCACCTAGGTGGCTAATTGACGGGTAATTGCTTATAAGGCTTGATTGACATGATTGAGGAAATATGTATAACCATTGCACAATTTTTCCCACTCTCACACCTCTCGGTAGAGAGAGTGATTTTGCCCAATTGACTCTCTCGAGACCAAATGGGTAGGCAAGTTAGCTCAAGCAACTAGGGTTCAAGTCGGGTAATTGGTCTCTCGAGATTTAACCCTTTAATTGGGACTATCAATTCTCTCGAGTCCATCCCAATTCCTTGTTGGGTCAATTTTGGAGACTTAGGCTTTCTCTCTCAACAAGAGCCAAGTCAACTTAGCATAAATCTGTGTTTGCAACCACCAATTCATAAATTAAACCATAAAATTGACCCAAATACAAACACCCATAGCCATATGACCTTAATTCACGACACCCATCAATTACCCACACTAGGGTTGAGCCACAACCTTAGCTAATGGGTTTGGCTACTCATGCTTGAACAAGAAATAGATGAAAAAGAAGACATACTAATTAAACACTAAAGTAAAATACAAGAAGCTATCGTTAAAACTAAGCTAAGATGCCAAAAATGGCTACAGATGATGTTCTCATGAGCGCAACTTCTAAAATAAAATAACTGATACCGTAAAAACGGAAAAATGTTCTATTTTTGTCGAGCTAGAAAAACTAGACAAAAATACCCCTACGGGGTCAGTGCGGCCGCACAAAATGGACTGCGGCCACACTAGGCTCTGGGACTTGCAATCTTGTCTCTCTGAACTCAGGCTCCGCGGGCCGTGTAGAATGTACTGTGGACATGGAGGTCTCTAATGCGGTCCGCACAAATATGATCGCGGACCGCACAACTTGAACCATGGCAATTTTCACCTCTCTGAACTTTTCTTCGGCAGATCGCACATAATGGTAGTGCGGCTGCGGAGCCTTTACCGCGGACCGCACAATGTTTACTGTGGCCGCGTTGCTTGAAGACTTGATTTTTGCCTCTCTGAATCTCTCTTGTACGGAATGCACAAAGAGTAGTGCGGCCGCACTAGGCCTGTTTTCCTGAGTTTTGCCTTGTCTTAAGTACTTGAGCAGGTTTAACTCTTTTTGAGCCGATGTTTGACATTTCATCACTTTGTCGATCAAACGTGCAATCAAGCACAACTTATGAGCCTTTTAGGACTATTTTGTAACAATTTATAACCAAAGCGTAAGTAAGAAGGAGTATGAAACACGTTAAAATCCCTAGTTATCAGCGAGGTTGAAAAATTTATTCTGGAAGGATAAAGACATGGACTGCAGCGCCATAATTAAGAAGGAGGAGGAAGAAGGCCTCACTATTCAGACTGTGGAGAAGGGAGCTGTTATCATGAACTGGACCGCTTCAACATCCTAGGCCCGCCGAGTCCTTGGGTAGCTTGGCAAATTTTATTTCTACAGCCATTCTAGGCATTTAAGATTTCTAGTAACTTTGTTTTAAAGACTTATTTGTTTCAAAATAAATGCTCGATTCATCGAGCTGTACTTGTCTGGATGTTTTTCAGTTTTAATCAAATGCATTGCTCTTTATTATTCATTATTATTTTCAACACATTTTCTTTCTACAGCGTTATTATTACTTTTCCTGATGAACTGGTGCCTGTGACATGTAATGAGGTAACACAATATGAGGATAGTGATTCGGATGAAGAAGACGAGATACTCGAGAAAGTTGTCAGAGAGGTGGAAAACTTTAAAAATAAGCCTAAGTCCGACCTGGACGAATTCGAAGCAGTAAACTTGGGGGACGCCGAGACCGTAAAGGGACTCGCATCAACATTCACTTATCACCAACAGAGAAGGAAGAGTACATCCATTTCCTAAATGAATATGAGGACATTTTCACATGGTCATACGATGACATGACAGGTTTGAGCACGTTCATACTGGCTCACAAGTTACTTACTAATCCCATGTGTCCACCGGTAAAGGAAAAACTCAAAAAGTTCAAACCAGACATGAGCCTGAAAATCAAAGAGGAAGTTACCAAGAAGATCAAATCCAAGGTTCTCAAAGTGGTTGAGTACCCAACTTGGTTAGCCAATGTTGTGACAGTTCCGAAGAAAGATGGGAAAGTTAGAGTATGTATTGACTATCGAGATTTAAACAGAGCATGTCCCGAGGATGATTTCCCACTGCCAAACATATATATCCCGATCGATAAATGCGCCAAACATGAACTCCAATCTTTTGTAGATTGCTTCGCGGGTTGTCACCACATCTGGATGGACGAAGAAGATGCAAAAAAGACAACTTTTATCACACCTAGGGGTGTATACTTTTACAAGATGATTCCATTCATTCTAAAGAATGCTGGGGCTACTTACATGAGATCCATGGCAACCATCTTCCATGATATGATACACAAAGAGATAGAGGTATATATGGACAACGTCATCATCAAATCCAAGAGGGCCGCAGACTTGAGAAAGTTCTTCAACAGACTAAGGAGGCACAACTTGAAACTGAACCCTGCCAAATGTGCATTCGGGGTTCCCACAGGAAAGTTATTGGGGTTCATTGTCAGCCGTCAAAGGAACGAGCTAGATCCATTAAAAGTCAAGGCTATTCAGGAGTTACCGCCGCCTAGGAGCAAAAAAGACATGATGAGCTTCCTATGGCATCTCAATTATATCAGTCGCTTCATAGCACAGTCCACATTCCTAAGTGAACCCATCTTCAAGATGCTAAGGAAAGATGTCGAGACAAGCTGGACCGAAGATTGTCAGAAAGCTTTTGAAAAAATCAAGGAGTACATGTTCACACCACCGGTCCTGGTCTCGCCAGAGCTAGGACGACCTTTGTTGCTCTATCTATCTGTATTGGATGGAGCCTTTGGGTGTGTTCTGGGACAACATGACGAGACATGGAGGAGGGAGCAGGCCATATACTACCTGAGTAAGAAGTTCACACCTTACGAAGCACGGTACTCTCTGCTAGAACGTACTTGCTGTGCTTTGACCTGGACGGCCCAGAACTTGAGACATTACTTTTGTGCCTACACCACATACCTCATATCCAGGATGGACCCTTTGAAGTATATATTTCAGAAACCCATGCCAATCGGGAAATTGGCCAAATGGCAGATACTGTTGAGTGAGTTCAATATCGTCTACGTAACTCAAAACATGGTCAAAGGACAAGCATTGGCGGATCATCTTGCTGAGGATTGGGTGGAAGGAGAATACGAACCCTTGAAAACATATTTTCCTGATGAAGAGGTGTCATTTGTAGGAGAAGACATTACTGCAACATATGATGGTTGGAGGATGTTTTCCGACGGAGCCACAAATTTCAAAGGAGTGGGCATTGGGGCAGTTTTGGTATCAGAAACAAGTCAACATTATCCAGTATCTGCTAAACTCAAATTTCCCTGCTCTAGAAAAATGGCAGAGTATGAAGCCTGCATATTAGGAATCAGCATAGCAGTCGACATAAACATTCAGGAGCTCCTAGTAATCGATGATTCAGATTTGCTTTTGCACCAGGTACAAGGAGAATAGGCCACCAAGAATTCCAAGATATTGCCATATCTGCACCATGTGCAGGAATTGAGAAAGAGGTTCACGAAGATAGAATTCTGAGATGTGCCCAGAATTCAGAATGAGTTTGCCGACGCATCGGCCACCTTGTCATCCATGATACAACATCCAGATAGGAATTATATTGATCCCATTCTGGTGAAAATAAATAATCAGCCAACATATTGTGCTCATATTGAAGAAGAAATGGATGGAAATCCTTGGTTTCATGACATCAAGGAGTATTTATCGAAAGGGAGAATACCCGGAGCATGCAAATCACACTCAGAAATGCACACTCCGGAGATTGTCCAATCACTTCTTCCGCAGCGGAGGAAACTTGTATAGAAAAACTCTCGATTTGGGTATACTAAGATATGTCGATGCAAAAGAAGCTTCTAAGCTACTCGAGGAGGTACATTCTGGGACATATGGCCTGCACATGAATGGTTTCATCTTAGCTAAGAAGATACTCAGGGTCGATTACTTTTGGATAACTAAGGAGACCGATTGTGTCCAGTATGTCCGCAAGTGCTTTCAATGCCAGGTGCATGCCCATATGATAAAAGTGCCGCCAAATAAGCTCAATGCAACAAGCTCGCCTTGTCCATTCGTCGCTTAGAGAATGGATGTTATTTGTCCGATTGAGCCCAGTGCTTCAAACAGACACAGGTTTATTCTAGTAGACATTGATTACTTCACAAAATGGGTAGAGGATACATCTTGCAAAGTTGTAACCAAGAAAGTCGTCACTGATTTTGTCAAAGATCGTATTGTCTGCCGATTCGAAGTTCCCGAGTCCATTGTCAATGATAATGTTGCCAACCTCAACAATGATCTGATGAAAGCTATGTGTGAAACTTTCAAAATCAAGCACAAGAATTCCATACCCTACAGACCTCAGATGAATGGAGCCGTAGAAGCCGCCAAGAAAAACATCAAGAAGATACTAAGGAAGATGGTAGGAAACCACAAATAATGGCATGAGAAGCTACCTTTCCCTTTATTGGGATAGCGCACTATAGTTCGCACATCAACCGGGGCAACTCCCTACATGCTGGTTTATGGTACCGAGGCCGTCATTCCAGTCGAGGTAGAGATCCCTTCTCTAAGAGTCATACAAGAAGCTAAGCTCAGCGATGCAGAGTAGATAAGAAGTCGCTATGAACAATTGGCCCTCATCGATGGAAAAAGGATCAACACAGTATGTCACGGCCAACTTTATGAGAACAGAATGTTCGGAGCTTTCAACAAAAGGGTCAAACCAAGATAGTTCGCACCGGGACAACTAGTGCTGAAGAAGATCTTCCCACATCAAGATGAAGCCAAAAGGAAATTCTCTCCCAACATGCAAGGTCCTTACATGGTTCACAGGTTGCTGACAGGAGGGGCACTCATACTTGCAGAAATGGATGGAGAAATCTAGCCAAAACCGATCAATTCAGACGCAGTTAAGAGATACTATGCTTAGATTATTTACATTTCCTCATCTGATGAAATTGAATTACACTTGACTTGATTCCTGTTTAAGAGGGGATACGTAGGCAGCCTTATGGGTTCGGTTATATCATAATAAAATTTTCATTTCCCCCCAAGATCAGAAACTGGGGCAGAATTTTGAGGATGACCCTTAAATTCCGGAGCAAGTCCAGACGACGCCAACATGTGTCAGACGGTCAGAAATCAGTTAAGAAATTGGGGCAGAATTTTGAGAAGAATTCTCAAAATTACGAAGAGGGTTCAACAAGGCCTATTATATGCAAACGGCCAAACGATCATCTACCAAATTGGGACGGAATTTTAAGGAGGACCCTCAAAATTCCAATATAAGAGAGCTGCAATGCCTTTGAAATGTGTTACAGTCACAAGTTCATATAAATTACTTGATATGTTTCTAAATAACTCTATTTTCATCAATAATTGCATACTTTCAAAAACTCTATTTCCGTAACAGTCAGGTTACTCGGGAAACTCAAAAGGGCCCCAGAATGGAGCAAAGGAAGGCCAGCAGATAGAAACACAAACCAACCTACCCCCACAGAACTTACAATATTTCTTTAAGCACAGGAACACAGACACAATGGTAAAAACTGCAGAAATATACACGTAACAAGATCACCATCAATCGGACCATCCGACACTGAATATATCTCCAGCTAAGACATATTCTACTCTTATTTGCTACTCGTTTCTTGCATGAGGCTAATCCTTGCCTCCCTACTTGCACGAGGATAATCTCTGCCTCCCCACTTGCACGAGGCTAATCCTTGCCTCCATATCTACATGATGCTAATCCCTGCCTCCTTACTTGCACGAGGCTAATCCTTGCCTCCATATCTGCATGAGGTTAATCCCTGCCTCCCTACTTGCATGAGGCTAATCCCTGCCTCCCTACTTGCGCGAGGCTAATCCTTGCCTCCATAGCTGCATGAGGCTAATCCCTGACTCCCTACTTGCATGAGGCTAATCACTGCCTCCATATCTGCATAAGACTAATCCCTGCCTTCCTACTTCCATGAGGCTAATCCCTGCCTCCCTACTTGCATGAGGCTAATCCCTGACTCCCTATATTCATGAGGCTAGTCCTTGCTTCCATACTTGCATGAGGCTAATCCTTTCCTCCCTATTTTCATGAGGCTAGTCCTTGCCTCCATACTTGCATGAGGCTAATCAGTGCCTCCCTATTTGCATGAGGCTAGTCCTTGCCTCCATACTTGCATGAGGCTAATCCCTACCTCCCTATTTGATGAGGCTAGTCCCTGCCTCCATATTTGCCCGAGGCTAATCCTTGCCTCCATATATGCATGAGGCTAATCCATGCCTCCCTATTTGCATGAGGCTAATCTCTGCCTCTACACTTGCATGAGGCTAATCCTTGCATCCCTAATTGCATTAGGGTAATCCTTGCCTCCATATCTGCACGAGGCTAATCCCTGCCCCTACTTGCATGAGGCTAATCCTTGCCTCCCCATTTGCATGAGGCTAAGCCTTGCCTCTATATTTGTATGAGGATAATCCTTGCCTCCACATTTGTACAAGGCTAAGCTCTTCCTTCCATTTGTATGGGACTAAATATTGTCCCTCCTTGCATAAATGTTGCTCTACTCCGGTACTATCTATTTGCTCTTCTATCGGGCTAAGCTCCGCCCTTCATCTCGCAAGAATAAGCCTTGTATTGTCAACATCATGTTATTGCATATCATGGGCTGAAAATCGAAAATCTATCCAAAGGCATCATAGTCTAAAAGGCATCATCCTCATAGCGGGAAGACACCATGTCATGGCCCGAGGATCCCTCAAATTTGCATATCATTATTCAAAGGCGTCATGGTTCGAAGGCACCATTTGTCATGGCCCGAGAACATAATTTCATGGCCTGCAAATCCCTCACTAAATAATTCATGGCCCAGGATGTCATGGTCCAAGGATATCATCTTTAACCGTCCAAAGACAACCTTCATGGTCCAAAAGGGAATCTACATCATGTTTTAATTTTTTTCACAAGTAAATGTTCGTAGCATCTTTTATCTGGAGGTGACTAGTAAGAAACTGCCATCCAAGAAGGAGCGATCTCGCTCCAGTTCCTTCAACTGTCTTGGACCTTAACCGCTCACTATAGCCGCTTCTGCATCTCGTGTCCGTTCTTGCAATAATTTCATTGGCATATTCCGCCGATAAATTCAGAACTACACATGGCCCGATTCCTGTAAAACCGGGGATATGTAGGCAACTCGAATACCGGAGCCCGACCTCTATTTTTCAAAGCGTCCCACCCGATCAAAATTGGCCATTATTTCTTTACCCGAAAACTCTTTCATCCTTCTCGGGTAAAGAGGGACAGTTGTTGATACCCAATTTTTCCTATATATTTTTAATACACATATGTACTTTCAAAAAAGCATATATGGATATTGTGAGCACGTGATTTTTACCCTATATATAAGTTTATTCCCATAAAATTCAAACAAAAGATTTTCTTTATTTTTGCAATTTCTGTGAGTTTTGTGATAATTGTTTGTTTGTTATTCGTACATGTTGAGTCGTAAAAATACAAAATATGCATTTAGAATTTTATTTCATTCTTAATATTAATTAGATAGCAATTTGTTTTAGGAAAAAAATTAAAGAAAATGAGAAAAATGGTCTTTGCATTTATTTTTCGATTTTAAATAATGTTTTAGAATGTTAAAAAATAAAAGACAAAGAAATACAAAAAGAGAATAAAATACAGAAAAATATATAGAGGAAATAAATACAAAATACAAAAATACAAGAAAAGAAAACAAAATACATAAATACATAAATACATTGGGCCAAATCAGTGGCCCAAAAAACCAAAATCCTTAAAAAATAACTGATCCAGGCCCAAATATACATCACCGCCTGAGACCAAAACCAAACGACACCGTTTTAAAATAATGAATCTGAGCCGTTGAAGTCTTTGATCAAACAGCCAGAAATGCTGGCCATACACTAAATCAAACGACGACGTTTTAAAGCGTCAGATCTTGACCATTCAATTATATAATCTAACGGATAGAAATAAACCGTTACTAATTTAAACGGTATCGTGTAAGTAACAATAGATATCATCCGTTCATTTACTTAATCCAACGGTTCACAATGGTCCTAAGGTTTTAAATACACGAAAATGTATTACACCATTCATTTCATATAACTCTCTCTAAACCTAAACCCTAGCCGCCCCTTCTTCCCCCTTCTCCTCTCACTTACCCCGCCGGAACCCTACCGGCGAAAAACACAACTAACGCCGATGAATCCACCCTTAACACCACAGGAAGGTCTTGAACTCCTCTTCCAACCCCCGTAACCAGTTTTCTTCGAAACTAACCAGAACTCCTCGAATATTCATTCAAGTGTCGCCGGAATCCTACTCCGGCGAACACAAGGTTTGATTCAGCATCCACCCTTAACACCCTAGAACCCCCTAGGCCTCCTCTTTCCATTCCTCTAAGTCTTTTCCTTCGAATAGGCCCAAATCTCTTCGAATATTAATTTGAGTGTTGCCAGAATCCCGCGCCGGCGAACACCATTACTTCAAAACCATCCCATAACATTCCTTAAACACCCCAGCCCTTATTCTAAAAGTCTTTTCACCGAAAGAAGATTGGAAGGTCTGCCTTAAATTAAGGATCCAAGAAAATGATATCCAAGGTTTTGAAAACCTTGAAAAATCAAGAAAAATGAAGAAAAGAAAAGAACAGAAGAAAAAAGAGAGAAAAAGAAAACAATAAACCCCCAAAATTTCGGACCATAACATACCTAATCAGGTGTTCTCTTATGAAAAATACCTGGCTAGGTATGTTACGGGTCGGAATTTTGAATGATTGGGGTTCCAAAGGCTGGTTGTATTTCTTGATTCAGTAAGTCTTTCTTTATTTCTTTCCTTATTTTATTATTTTCATTGTTTGCATGCATGAATTTTGTTAGGACTGTAAATCTTCATTTTTTTTGTTGTTTGAAACATTTTAAAAATCGGCTATGGATTGAAAAAAAAAATTCTGTAAATACTAAGTGTTGACCGAGCATGATCTTCAGTTTTAAATTTGATTAACTTTTGTTCGGATTAAATTGAATCATTAGTATGTTTTAAATAATATTTTTGTGGTAGTTTGTAGAATAATAGTTAATCATTTTTAGTTAATTAGTGTACTCATTTTGATCATTCGATTGGTTATAGCTGGTGGCTAATTAGTTTACTTGATAAATAATTCTGAGATTATTAGGGTCAAATGTTAAAAGCAGTAGGTTTATTAGCAAATAGAGTTTAGTATCAGGGGTGGTTTGGGAACATAAAATGGCTTAATGGGTAATTCCTATAAGGTTTCAGGGGTATCACAGGCATTAAAAAAAGGGTAGTTTAACAATTTCAGAATGCAAGTGAGGGTAGAATAGGTATTTCAAAGGATTAGGAACATGGTAGAAGCAATTAGAACCTTCTAGGTTAGGGAATTAACATAATTTCTAATAAATAGGTGTAGTAACCTTTTTAACAAATTAAAAAATGAGGGACTATTAGTTAAATCCTGATTTTAAGTTTCCCTCCAAATTCAAAATCTATAAATAGGCAACTTCAGCCTTAATTCAAGAGACTTTTGAATCCTAGAGACTTTTGAATCCTATAAGTTTTAGAACCCTAAAAATCTACAAAAATTGCAGCTCTATTCCAGATCTGAAACCAACAGTTTCAGATCACAATTTCTTTCTTCTATACTTCAAATTCCTCTCAAAAAATCCAAAAAACATTACAAAACCAGTAAAAAAAATCAAATAAGTGTTCTATTGATAATTTTCAATTGAATTGCAGTTTCTCAACTCTCAATTCCCTCAACTTCGATTCAATTTGAGTCATTGAAGCCATACACTTATTGATTTCAAGTTCGAATCAATTTGAACTCAAATTCAGTTAGAGTTTGAATATCTAAATGTGGTTTTGATTGCTGTGATTTCGACTGAAACTTGAAAGATCTGAAGTTTAAAAAGTTCTACTGCTTTTGGACTTGATTTGCTGTTGATACATAATTGTTGAAAGTTGATCGCTGATTTGCTGTTATCCTGTTGCTGTTACTGATCTCTAATTCTCCTCTCCTTTACTTCTGATTTCAGGTACACATTTGAGATCTCTTCCATGTAACTATGAATTGGAAGTTAAAAAAAATGAAAATTTGTCACATTTAAATGAGAACACTCCTGTTAACTTTACAGCTTTTTTTTCTTTTTCTTTTTGTTTAGATTGCTTGATTAGCTGTATTCAGCATTACATGTATGGTAGGAATATAGATTGTATAACAGAACTTGTGGACTATTACAGGAACATTTGAAATGGTTCGAATTTGCTATATGTTAATTTGAATATTGAATTGATATTGTCTAAGGAACTACTTGTTGAAATGATAAATGTAGTATGAATCAGCTATAGCAGGTTTATGTTATACCTTTAGTATAGAATACTCAAATATATTAATGTGTTTTTTTGTTGTTGTTGAAAATACTTAATTTTGATTAATAGGATCAAAAGTCAATTTAAGTCGGAAAATCATCTCTAAAGTTTTGAGTTATCAACTGTTGACAGGATCACTTAGTCATTAGTTGAGTTGAAATCGTTCGTAAAACTTGGGCTGCCGAACTTTGGACTTAAAATTCACTAATTCTATATCTGTAATTTCAATCCAATATAGCTATAAATTGAAATATATAATTTTGTATATGTTCAACTCTAGCAAACAAAATAGCTTGAGTTGTTTGGGCCAAAAACGGGAATATGTTTTAGGTTTAACAATTTCGTTGATTAGTAATATACAATTACAAGGCCCAAATAGAATAAAAATTCAAATGATAAATGCTCTAATAACTCTTAAATAATTAACTAATATATCCCTCCATTGTAAAAACAAAATTAAATAGAAGAATTGTAGTCGTATCTAGGCTTGGCCTTTAACAATATAAAATTGAAATGATCCTCGCTGTGTCAAAAATATAATTGCAGGGCCTTCAAATAATTGCTATAAAAATCTTAGATTTGGAAGGACTTTTTAGCAAACTTCACGGACTTTCCCAAAGTTAATAAGGTGTAGATGCTTTAGCACGATTTATAATAATATTACCTTCTTAATACGGATGCACATTTATGTGATCCAAATCCAAGTCTCAACGAAGTCAAAATGTATTAAAAGGCCAAAGGCGTACTGGTACGGTGTGGTCCGAAAAATGCATTTTCACAACGTTGCAATTCTTGTAAAAATAATAAAGCGGAAAATTAATAAATGCACATAAGAATGGAGCATATAGAAATCAGATAAAAACAAATACAACAGTTGAGCGACCGTGCTAGAACCACAGAATTCGGGAGTGCCTAACACCTTCTCCCGGATTAACAGAATTCCTTATCCGGATTTCTAGTTCGCAGACTGTAACAGAGTCAAACTTTCCTCGGTTCGGGATTAAACCGGTGACTTGGGACACCATTATTTTCTCAAGTGGCGACTCTGAAATTAAACAAATAAATCCCGTTTCGATTGTCCTTAAATTGGAAAAAAACTCCTTCCTTTATTATATCCCTTCCCCGGGGCGGAGTAAGTAGCGGTAAAAAAGAGGTGTGACAGCTCTGGCGACTCTGCTGGGAACAAGAAACCCAGAACTTCGGTTCAGGGTTTAAAAATTCGAGCTTGGAATAATTGCTGTATTTGTTTATATTTGATTTCTCTATATGTTCATGCTTAAATGTGCTAAATGTTTACCGCTTTGATATTATTTGAACTGTATATAAATTGTGCCGAAAACCCTTCTCTTCTTACCTCCGGGGATGTGCTTACTGGTTGAGACTCCCCATTCTGTTAGTGTCATACCCAAA
>MU733348.1:0-16568 GCA_026770625.1 Nicotiana glauca
AAGTTAAAAAAAAAAAAAAAAGTAGTCCGATGCACAAAGCATCCTGCATTTCAAAGTCCGAGGAAGGGCCGCACGCCAAAGGGGTGTGAAGTAGGCAATCTACCATGATGCAACCAGTGGCGGAGCCAGGATTTTCATTAAGGGGGGTCAAAATATAAAAAAACAAACTCACGAAGAAGTCAAGGGGTGTCATTATATAGTATATATACATATTTTTTTAAAATTATCTAGCTAAACAGTGTAATTTTCCGACGAAGGCTCCGCCACTGGATGCAACCAGTCAGTGGCTGATTCTGATTCCGCTGCTCGACCCGTGGCCTATAGGCTATTTTGCTCGGCCTATCTAAAATTATCACTGGATGGATGTCGGATCCTCCAAAGTAGTGCATTTTTAGAGAATCCGAGACAGGTGTGCCAGCAATTTGGAGAGTCCGCGCAACATAGGATAACTTTAACTCCCCTCCATGTTGAACAAGTAAATAGAAGATATTTCTTTCCGAAAGCATGCAAATATAACAGAGAAGTAGTTCAAATAAAAACTAATTAAAATATCAGTCATCATTATAAACCATATATCATTTTCTAGAACAAAAACCAGACGTCTTAAGGGAAAACCATTTTTGAGAAGAAAAAGTAGACAACTCTTAATTAGAATAATCTAGAACTTCATCCCAAACTAGTAAACTAAATAAAAAATCCAGCATTCCAGAATCCAGTTTATTATGCGCAGTAACTTGTATCACCAAATCGTTTCCTTGACATTGAAAGATGCTTATACAACAAAGATACAACAATTCTAGGATCCTCTCAACACCTCTTGGCATTGTGCAAATGTAACAAGGACAAATACAGCTCAACTCTTTTGAAACTGTAACTATTAACAACCATAAACACAGACACCTGTTATCAATCTTTACAAAAAAACACGAACTAATATAATCAAAGATCCACAAAACGTTACTAATCCCACCCCACCCTTCTCCCAAGCCCAACCCCCCTCCAAAAAAAACAGAGTGAAATTAGGGAACCGTGCAAATCGAATAGGAAAAGATAAAGCCAGTTTTTTTAACAATAAGAAAATACTCATGCTGACTTTCTTCACCAAGAAAAAATATAAAAACAGAGGGTGAGGCACACAGAGCAGAAAGCTCAACCCAATAAACTAACTAATTCAATTCAATTAAAGTCTCAAACTTTAAGGAATTTTCTTGAATACCCATTTAGAGAAATTGAAAACCCATCAAGAAAAAACATTTGTTTTGAGCATAATTTGTTTTATTCGGATATTAGAAGGATGAACCTGTTATAGAAATTGGTAGATAAATTGATGAAAGTCTGAAGGCCAAGCTTTTCAAAGAGATTGGTTTCATCAATGGCGAATGCATCATTTGGGTCAACCCCACTCCATTCCGAAGCCTTTTCCTGTAGAGATTTCATTGTTTTATTATTCACTCTTTGATTGCTGCTGCTGTTGAGTGCTGAGAAAGTTTGAAGGTGGAGCGGCATTTATATAGAAGGCGTGTGGTGGTCGCGTGGACAAGACGCCTTTTCGTGTGAAAGTGGTCCTTTCGGGCCGCAGTAGATAGTGACGTGGCAAATTCATGGAATCTAAATGGATGGTTTCGGTTCCTTTTTGGGGGAGGAAATCAACGTGGAATCTGATTCCAGTTTTCGCCGGTTTCTTTTATTTTCCTTCTCGGGAACATTTCATTGCATTTTTTACTATATTAAATTAAATAAAAACGATAAGGAAAATGCTCAAGAAAAAATATTTTTTAAAAAAAAAATGCCAGTAGGAAGAGTTATTGTAACTATTTGAAATGTAGTTATTTGAGACATCTAAAAACTGAAAAAAAGCAACTTCGAATGAATGATAGCGTTAAGTATTTATATTAGTATAGAAAAAGAAGATAAAACTTTTTCAGAACTGTAGTTTGGAGGCATCTTGAAATTGCAAATGCTTTGTGCCTTTATGTGAGAATACCGATACTCTCTCATATTCGCATGGGTGCCTTGAAACTGTGGGCCAGATTCTGATTTGATTCCCATCGTTTTTGACTTTCTGGGTGTACACACTATGAGGTAACAGTGTCGAGTTTCCAAAAGATTTCTTTTCTTGGATATTTTTTATTTTCTCTTTTAGTGACATCAGCTTTTTGGCATAACTAATAGAAAGTATTTGATAAATATTAAATGTTGAAGCTCGTATTTAATTGCTACATTCATTTTATAAATAAGTAGTTGTGTCAAGTGTTGAAACTGTTAGTATATTTGGTCAGAAGTGTTGATATATATTTTCATGTTAAAATGACAAGAATGCTCATAAAAGTTATGTTTGTTGGTCCTTGTTATTATCATGTAATTGTAAATAATAATTTTGGAAAATAAAAACGTTAGCTTATAAACGTAAATATAAATGAAACAGTAATTAATTCGAGCCTACTGAATTCACGGTGTTTCCTTAAGGAATTTAATCCCCTCCTAGTACCCAAGGTTATGGATTATTTCCTCCCAGGATAGAACGAATTACACACTGGTGTAGCGGTACTTCAAACCCCAATGTTTCAGCGAACACAAAGTTCGGCAGCAAATCACACTTACGAATGTTTTGTTTGTAGTTAAAAACAATGCAGAATAAAGGAGGACAACTCAGAAGTCGAACGGAAATTTTGAGAGGAATGAATGCAATGTATAGCCGATGTTTTTTCAGTGTATACAGAGTGTATCTCGAGTTTTTTTTCCGGTGTATATCTCTCTCCAACTGCTTCTCTATTTATAGCAATCCGTTGAGAGAGATCAGCCCTCCCTCCATGGTGGAACAAGCACTTAGCTTGTTATGGAGCAAGCACTTGCTTGTAATGGATCAAGCACTTGGAGTGGCTGTTATTGCATCTGGTGGTACTATACACGGATTGGAATACGTCTGTTACAAAACAAAGATTATATCACTTTAATATTCACTATTAACAAATAAATTTGGTCCAAAAAATTAATCAATCGATCGATCATTTGACCAAATCCAAATCCAAATCCAAATTCAAAGCCGAAGTCGAAGTCGAAGCCGAGGCCGTAGCCGAGCCGAGCGAGCGACGACGACGGCGGAGACGGCCCGAGACTTGCCTTCTTCCTAACTCTTTAAGAGCTATATGAAGTGCATTTGTATATAAACCCATCAACATTTTTATCCTCTACCAATGAGGGACAATGTCTCATTAAAGAGAGACAGAAACTTAAATTTTACTCAAAATTTTATTTTCCCTCCATTTCCCTTTCACCCTCTTTTTAATATCTTTCCATATTAAAAAGCAAAACTCAAAAATCCCCCACATGAATGGGTAATGGTTATATCACGGAAGCATGCATGAAAAACTTGTGTGATTCGCAAACAAGGATTAATTGCATCTGGATAAGTAGGTTTTCCTTTGAAATTTCCGTAGTGAACTTATGTCGGATATACTCAGTCAATCGGTAGATTTGATATCTTTGAAACGTCGAACTTTAGTGTATACCTAGACAACCATAAGTCACACAATCAACCCTTAACCATCTTTGGTTCTCATTGTTGTGTTTGTTTCAGCCATGAACATCGCTTGGTTTCATAAGTGCGTAAAGAATTGGTCTTGCAGAATTCTCCTTGAAGCGGCTAACACTTCACACTTACATAGGTTATTCCTAAACGTGTCATCCTGTAGATACACTATTTGATATACCACGTATCAAATTTAGAAATCATTAAAAAGCCTTAATGCTTTATCCTTGGTACTGAACATTGTCTCATCACGAGAATGGACCAAAATTTTTGTTGACAATGTGGAACCGTCATTAATAACTTTGTTTGATCTCCTTGAACCTAGATCTTGGGATCTCCAGTCTTCTCGGTAGAGTTACCGCCACAATGACTTGTTCTCGGCCATAGTCTCATTCCCCTCGATGATTTCTCAACTACCTCTCTAGTTAGACCTTTTGTAAGTGGATTCGATACATTATCACTTGACTTTACATAGTCAATTGTGATAATTCCTCTAGAGAGTAATTGCCTAACGGTTTTATGTCTTCATCGTATATGACGAGATTTACCGTTATACATAATGCTCCCAGTCCTTCCAATTGCCGCTTGGCTATCATAATGTATGCATATTGGTGCCAACGGTTTGGGCCAAAATGGAATGTCTTCCAAGAAATTTCGAAGCCATTCAGCTTCTTCACCGGCTTTATCTAAGGCTATGAACTCAGCCTCCATTATAGAGCGGGCAATACAAGTTTGTTTAGACGATTTTCAAGATATCGCTCCTCCACCAATAGTGAATACATATCCACTTGTGGACTTCGAATCAGTTAAATCGGTGATCCAATTTGAATCACAATATCCTTCAATCACCGTAGGATATTTGCTGTAGTGCAAATCAAAGTTTTGGGTATGTTCTAAATATCCCAAAACTCGTTTCATTGCCATCCAATGAATATATATATCCGTATAAAAAGGAATGCGAGTCGATTGGTGAAGTACCTAAACGACCTCGGGAAGAAAAAAAGAAAGTACATTTAATCAGGAGGATCCAAGACGTAGTAAACGTCAAAGAATATCTACTTCTTTTGGACCAGATTTTGTGACTTTCTTATTGGAGAATGAGTCTTAAACATTTAAAGAAGCTATGTCTTCTTCGGAATCATTATTCTGGAAAGAGACAGTCAATAGTGAAATAGAATCCATATTGAACAACCATACATGGGAATTGGTTGATCTTCCTCCTGGAAATAAACCTTTGGGTAGTAAATGGATTTTTAAAAGAAAAATGAAAGATGATGGCACTGTTGATAAATTTAAAGCAAGACTTTTTGTCAAAGGGTATAGACAACGAGAAGGTCTTGACTACTTTGATACATATTCTCCAGTGACGAGAATTACGTCCATACGAACGCTAGTAGCTTTAGCTGCAGTTTATGGTCTTGAAATTCATCAAATGAATGTAAAGACAGCCTTCTTAAATGGAGATTTGGAGGAAGAAATCTACATGGAATAACCTGAAGGGTTTGTGGTTCCAGGTAAAGAAAAGAAGGTGTGTAGACTTGTTAAGTCCCTCTACGGACTAAAACAAGCACCCAAACAATGGCATGCAAAATTTGACTAAACAATGTTCTCAAATAGTTTTAAGATAAATGAATGTGATAAATGTGTGTACATTAAAAATGTTCTAAATTACATAGTCATTGTTTGCCTATATATGGATGATATGCTGATAATGAGTAATGATATTGCAAACATAAATGCTAATAAGCATATGCTAACTAGCAAGTTTGATATGAAAGACTTGGGAGTTGCGAATTTAATTCTGGGGATTAAGATCCAAAAGACTTCTCAAGGTCTAGCATTGTCACAATCTCATTATATTAAGACAATACTTGAAAAATTCAAGCACTTGGGATTTAAAGTTGCAAAGACTCCAATTGATGAATCTTGAATTAGCAAAGAACAAAGGCCAAAGCATATCACGATTGGATTATGCTCGTATGTTGGGATGCTTAATGTACATCATGAATTGTACACGACCTGATATAGCTTGTGCTATAAGTAAACTGAGTCGATACACGAGCAATAAGAACTCGCCATTATCTGATTCTATAACCATATTATTATGAATGTCGGGATTTTCTGATTTATGAATCGGAAATCAATTTGCTTTACTATTAGTCGCATATCCTATGAAAACACAATCAACTGTTTTCGGTCCTATTTTTACCCTTTTGGGTTTAGGAATTTGCACTTTTGCCAAACACTCCCACACTTTCAAATAATTCAAGTTTGGCTTCCTTCCTTTCCATTTTTCATATGGAATGGATTGTGTTTTGTTATAGGGTCCTCGATTTAGTATTCGGCTAGTTGTAAGAACGGCTTCCCCCAACAAGTTTTGTGGCAATCCAGAACTTATCAATAATGCGTTCATCATCTCCTTTAATGAACGATTCTTTCTTTCTGCAATCCCATTGGATTGGGGCGTGTAAAGGGCCGTTGTTTGATGAATAATTTCATATTCTAAACATATTTGTTCAAAAGGAGATTTATATTCATCACCCCTATCACTTCTTATCATTTGGATTTTCTTGTTAAGTTATGTTTCAACTTCATTTTTTTATTGCTTGAATGCGTCTATTGCTTCATCTTTACTATTAAGTAAGTAAACATAGCAATATCGATTACTGTCGTCAATAAAAGTTATGAAATACTTCTTTCCACCGCGAGATGGTATTGACTTCATGTCACAAATATCTGTGTGAATTAATTCTAAAGGATTTGAATTCCTTTCAACCGACTTATAAGGATGTTTAAAATACTTAGATTCCACACATATTTGACATTTTGATTTTTTCCATTCAAACTTAGGCAATACTTCCAAGTTAATCATTTTCCGTAAGGCTTTATAATTGACATGACCCAAACGTTCATTCCATAAATTATTTGACTCAAGTAAGTAAGACGAAGCTGAAATTTTATTATTATTTTCAATAATCATTACATTCAGCTTGAAAAGGCCCTCGGTAAGGTAACCTTTTCCTACAAACATATCGTTCTTACTTATGACTACCTTGTCAGATACAAAAACGCACTTGAAATTGTGATTTACAAAAAGTCCAGCAGAGACTAAATTCTTTCTAATCTTAGGAACATGAAGGACGTTGTTCAAAGTTATCACTTTGCCGAAAGTAATTTTCAGAAATATCTTCTTACATCCTTCAATCTTGGCCGTTGCAGTATTTCCTATGGAAAGCATCTCGTCGGGTCCAGCAGAAGCATATGTAGAAAATGCTTCTCTCACAGCACAAACATGGCGGGTGGCTCCAGAATCAATCCACCATTCCTTAGGATTGACCACCAAGTTGCATTCAGAAAGCATGGCACAGAAGTCATCAATATCATCATGTTTTTCTACCATGTTTGCTTGACCCCTTTTCTTGTCTTTCTTCCGAGCACGACACTCAGTAGATTTGTGTTTGATTTTCCCACAATTGTAGCAGTTTCCACTGAACCGCTTCTTGCTTGGGTTGTATTTCGGACCAGAAACCTTCTTCCTCTTTTTGTTATCTTCAACAATACTTGCTCCCATTATTGTTGAATTTCCACGGCCTCTCCTTTCAGCAGCTTTATTGTCCTCTTCGATTCTCAATCGAACAATGAGATCTTCAAGGGACATCTCCTTTCGTTTGTGTTTCAAATAACTTTTGAAGTCCTTACACAATGGAGGCAACTTCTCAATTATTGCTGCTACTTGGAATGTTTCATTGATGACAAGACCTTCAATGAAAATTCTGTTATTAAAAATATTAATTTGTTTACTTTCAACATCAGTATCTATTTGAAACATACTTTCAGCAAGTAGATCATGAATAATCGCTTGCAATTCCTAGACTTGGGTAATAACAGACTTGCTATCTACCATTTTGTAGTCCAAAAATTTTGCGGCGACGAATTTCTTCATCCCGGCATCTTCAGTTTTGTACTTCTTTTCAAGCGCATTCCATAATTCTTTTGATGTCTCCACGCCACTGTATACATTATACAGATTATCATCCAGTCCGCTAAGAATATAATTCTTGCACAGAAAGTCAGAATGCTTCCACGCCTCAATCACGAGAAAGCTTTCATCCTCTGGAGTTTCATTGGGCACATCAGGAACATCTTCCTTGATGAACTTCTGTAGACATAACGTAGTCAAGTAGAAGAATATCTTCTGATGCCAGGGCTTGAAATCAATACCAAAAAAAATTTTGGGTTTTTCTGCCGGTGGCAACGTCGGTGTTCGGCTTGCCAATGCATTAACAGTCATCGTCGGAACATGGCTTGCCGATGCGTTGACAGTCACCATCGGAACAGCTTGGTTTTCGATTTCATTAGCCGTTTTTTCTAAAAAAATGACACAAACAAACATTTAAAACTGGAGTTGAAAAAATCACGTAGATTTTAATCTCTAACAAAATGTCACGAAGGCTTTACTCTCCAAAATGGGAGTACACAAAATCATAAAGGTTTTAGTTTCCAGAATAATAAGGATAACACAAATACAGAAATAAAAATTATTAAATTCCTTAAGCTTGTTGGTCCTTGGTTATTATCCTGTATTTGTAAATAATAATCCTAAAAAATAAAAACGTTAGCGTATTAACGTAAATATAAATAAAACAGTAATTAATTCAAGCCCACTGAATTCACAGTGTTTCTTTAAGGAATTTAATCCCCTCCTAGTACCCAAGGTTATGGATTATTTTCTCCCAGGATAGAAAGAATTACAAACTGGTGTAGCGGTACTTCAAACCCCAGTGTTTCAGCGAACACAAAGTTCGGCAGCAAATCACACTTACGGATGCTTTGTTTGTAGTTAAAAACAATGCAGAATAAAGGAGGACAACTCAGAAGTCGAATGGAAATTCTGAGAGGAAGGAATGCAATGTATAGCCGATGTTTTTTCAGTGTATACCGAGTGTATTTTGAGTGTATACAGAGTGTATCTCGAGTGTTTTTTCGGTGTATAGCTCTCTCCAACTTCTTCTCTATTTATAGCAGTCAGTTGAGAGAGATCAGCCCTCACTCCATGGTGGAACAAGCACTTAGCTTGTTGAGTGGCTGTTATTGCAACTGGTGGTACTATACACCGATTGGAATACATCCGTTACAAAACAAGGATTATATCATGTTAATATTCACTATTAATAAATAAATTTGGTCCAAAAAATTAATCAATCAATCATTTGACCGAATCCGAAGCCGTAGCCGAGCGAGCGACGACGACAACGGCGTGAGACTTGCCTTCTTCCTAACTCTTTAAGAGCTATATGAAGTGCATTTGTATATAAACCCACCAACATTCTTATCCTCTATCAATGAGGGACAATGTCTCATTAAAGAGAGAGGGAAACGTAAATTTTACTGGAAATTTTATTTTTCCTCCATTTCTCATTCACCCTCTTTTTAATATCTTTCCGTATTAAAAAGAAAAACTCAACAATATTTACCTGCAAATATATATAGTTGAATTTGTATTGTCATTTATAAACCGGTGAATTAAATTGTTATGAGAAAATAAAATAACACAGTACAAAAAAAATAAAATAAAGATAATTGAAGAAAGAACAATCATGGGCTTTAGAGTGGTCGCACCGAAATTCAGAACAATTAGTAAATCTTAACAATAATATATAAAGTTTTTTTTTTAAATTAGAGGAGAATATTAGCCTTTTTGTAATACAAGTTTTTCGTTCCTTCCATGTGTTGTGATATTTCCGAAAAAAAGGGACAAATGTTTATTCATATGGCAAGATACATGCAAGTCTTGACAATCATACTTGATAAATGGCAAGAAAAGGCTTAAGCTTTTTTGCTTATAAAAAGGTCTTCCCTTGTGACAATTTCACTCAGCAAAAATATCATTTCTCTCCATTCCTTTCACGTCTCTCTTCTTCCTTTGTTGTCCAATATTAAATATTAATTGTTTCCTTTTTTATTTACTTTTCCTACTAGCTAGCTGAGTTTGCAATTTAATATTTTGTTGATTCCTGTATTCTCTAAATAAATTAGAGATGGGCATGTTTAATCTTGGAAAAATATTTCACATTGCTGAAATAGTTTCTTAGGATAGTGCCCAACACGAATCAAGTCAATCCGTGTATCCGCTTACAAATAATATTGAAGCTGTGTTATTATTGAAATTCTTGCTCTCAATTACTGTAATCTAAAAAACTATGGCAAGCAATACTACTACAGAAATTTTTGATGGTGCTATCAATTTTGGTATTGTCTCTACTGCTACTGTTCCAGCTGTCCTGCCAGATATTCATGGTGTTATAAATACGTTATTGCATCCACAACTTTGGCAGATACTAATGTCAAAACACAGGTATGTAAATAGACATGGTTACATATCCAACGAGAAAAATGCACCTCAATGCAAGAGAAGAGTTGGGATAAATGACAATCTCGCTAATTCAAAAATAAATTTGACTAAAGCGGATAATTTAATTGTTGCGGTCATTTTTCAAATAAATAATGTGGCCAATGTGAGAGATTGGGTGATAGACTCTGGTGCTACTAGGCATATTTGTGCAAACAAAAATGAATTGTTGTCTTCCACCCAAGTTGAGGAAGGAGAAGAAACTATTTATCTTAGTGACTCAAGAACAACTCGTGTTCTTGGGAAAAGAAAATTCTTCTCAAACTCACATGTGGTAAAACTCTAGTAGTGAGTGATGTATTGCATGTTCATAATATCCAAATCAATTTGGTTTTTGTTGGGTTATTAGGAAAAGTTGGAGTGAAGGTTTCATTTGAAAAACGAGGTCGTAAAAATGATATTTTTGTGGGCAATGGATATCGTAACCATGATTTATTTGTGCTTAATATTTATGATGCTAACAATAAAAATGTATCTTCTTCTACTTATATAGTTGAGTCAATTTTCTTATGGAATGCTAGACTAGGACATGTTAATGTTGCGTATATAAAGAAGATGCAGTCGCTAGGATTAATATCTGGTTTAAACTCAAGTAATATTAATAAGTGTGAAATATGTATTGAAGCTAAAAGTACTAGAAAGATTTATTTTTCTGTAAATAGAGAAACTGAATTATTATCCTTGAGTTACACTGATTTAGGCGATTTAAGCAGACTATGACTAGATGTGGTAAAAGATATTATATGACTTTTATTGATTATTTTTCTAGATATACTAAGTTGCATTTGCTTATAAATAAAGATGATGCTTTTAATTCTTTTATTTCTTATAAAACTGAGGTTGAAAATTAACTTAGTAGAAAATCAAGAGAATTAGATCTGATTGAGATGGAAAATATTTATCTTTGAATGAATTTTGTGAAAATAATAAAATTATTCATGAAGTAACTCCGCCTTATTCACCTGAGTCAAATGAGGTAGCTGAAAGAAAAAATAGAACATTGAAAGAGATGATGAACTCTATGTTAGTTAGTTCTAATGCACATGATAATTTGTAGGGCGAAGCTATATTATCTGCATGTCACTTACAAAATAGAATACTACATAGAAGAACTGGCAAAACTTCGTATGAATTGTGGAGTGGTTATAAACCTAATTTAAAATATTTAAAAGTGTGGGGGTGCCTTGCTAAAGTTCTATTTCCTGAACCTAAAAAGAGAAAAATAGGTTCTAAAACTGCTGACGATATGCTTATTGGATATACTGAACATAGTGCTGCATATAGATTTCTTATTTTAAAAAGTGATGTACTTGATTGCAATACTATAATTGAGACAAAGAATGTTGAGTTCTTTGAATATATTTATCCACTGTCTGAAAAAAAGAATTATACACCTATTGAAATAAATAATAAAGCTACCTTTAATGAGGAACTGAGAATGAGCAAAAGGCCTAGGAAAGAATATTTTTCATATGAAAATGATTTTCAAACTTTTCTTGTCGATAATGAACCACCAAATTATTTTGAAGCTATATCTTCTTCAAATACTAAATATTGGAAAGATGCAATAAAAGTTAAAATTGATTTTTATTAAGAAAAATAATACATGAATTTTAATTGATTTACCTCCTGGTGCAAAGCCTATTGGTTGTAAATGAAATTTCAAAAAGAAATTTAATCCTGATGGATCCTTAGATAAACATAAAGCTCGGTTAGTAGTAAAAGAATTTTTTCAAAAATAAAATATAGATTATTTTGATACATTTGCATCAGTGACTAGAATTTCTTCTATTCGAGCTTTAATTGCCTTAGCTTCAATTCGTAAACTTTTTATCCACCAAATGGATGTCAAAATTGCTATTATAAATGGTGATTTAGAAGATAAAATTCATATGGTTCAACCTTAAAGTTGTGTCATTCCTGGACAAGAAAATAAAGTTTGTAAATTAATTAAATCTCTTTATGGCCTTAAACAAGATCCTAAGCAATGGTATGAGAATTTTGAACAAGTCTTACTGAGAGACGATTTTTCTTCAGTTGAGGTAGATAAATGTGTTTATACTAAAGTGGTAGATAATGATTATGTGATAATATGTATGTATGTTGATGACATGCTTATATTTGGTACAAGTTTAAATATTGTGCAAAGTACTTAATTATTTTTGTCTGCTAATTTTGATATGAAAGATCTGGGTGAAGTAAATACAATATTGGGAGTTAAAGTTATAAGGAGTGAAGATGGAATAATGTTGTCACAAGAACATTATGTTGAGAGACTTCTTAAGAAGTTTGAATATTTTAATGTCACATCTGTGAGAACTCCTTTTGACGCTAACTCTCAGTTGAAAAAAAAAAATAATGGTGACCCAGTTGCTCAGTATAAATATGCGCAGATTATTGGGCCGGGACTTTAATGCATTTAACAAATTTTACAAGGCCTGATATAGCCTATGTTGTGTGTAGACTGAGTAGATATTCTAATAGTCCCAACAGAGAGCATTGGTCTGCATTCGATAGACTAATAAAATATTTGAGAGGAACCATTAATTATGGTATCCTATATAGTGGATTTCCTTATATTTTAGAAGGGTACAGTGATGCAAACTGGATCTCTAATTCAGATGAGATAAAATCTACTAGTGGTTATGTAATCACCCTTGGTGTTGGTGCAATATCGTGGAAATCAGCTAAACAAACGATCATTGCTAGATCGACTATGGAATCAGAGTTTGTAGCTCTAGATTTAGCTAGTTCTGAGACTTAGTGGCTAAGAAACTTCTTAGCTAATATCCTTTTAATAAAGGATGTATTGCCTCATGTGTTTATGCATTGTGATTGTCAAGCGGCAATAGCTATTGCAAAGAATAAATCTTATAATTGTCAAAGTAGACACATGAAATTGAGACATGATATCATAAAACAATTGTTAAGAGATGGAATAATTTTCATTGATTATGTGAAGTCAGAGATAAATTTGGCCAATCCTCTAACTAAACCCGTGGAAAGAAAATTAAGTCTTCAAACCTCAAAAGAGATGGGGTTAAAGTCGACATGTTGTCAATAGTGATGGTAACCCAACCTATGTGATTGGAGATCACATGAAGTAGGTTCATATGGATAATAACAAGTCAATATTGGCACTGATGCACTAAAAGAGAGTGCTTGACTACTACTAATGGGGAGGCTGAGTTATAACTCTTAATAAAATTTATAGTCCTAACGGATGGTGTATTTAAAAGCAATATACACTTGATGAATTCACCTATATGAGAGTGGAGTGGGGCCGCTCCTATGAGATTTTGGCCTATTCTCTAGAGCTCTCATGAATAACCATGCACGCGCATGGCCTATTGGGCGCAAAACCGCATTGAACAATAAAATTACCGGGGGTCGAAATGTGATTAATAAAATCTCTGACTTACAATAAGAGTTATTGGTTCATAGAAATATTATATTTCACTAGTAATTTTGTGATTTAAATTTTATTGATCTAAATTTGGTTCATAGTCTAGAAGACACCAAACCTATTGCATTTAGACCACACAACTTCAGCAAATCTTACTCCTCTTTTATGAATTTTTTAAAAATATGTGAGGGAACTGTTGTGATATTTCCAAAAAAGTGAACAAATGTCCATCCATGTGGCAAGATGCATGCAAGTAAAGTGGACAAATATCCATCCACGTGACAAGATGCATGTAAGTCTTGACAATCGTACTTGACAAATGGTAAGAGACTTGACAAATGGCAAGAAAAGCCTTAAGCTTTTTTGCCTATAAAAGGGTCTTCCCTTAAGCCAATTTCACACAGCAAAAACATCATTTTTCTCCTTTCACTTCACGCCCATGTTCTTCCTTTGTTGTCCAATATTAAATATTAGTTATTTCCTTTCTTATTTACTTTTCCTACTAGATAGCTGGGTTTATAATTTAATATTTTGTTGATTCATGTATCTTCTGAATAAATTAGAGATGGGCTTGTTTAATCCTTGAAAAATATTATATATTGCTGAAATAGTGTCTAGGACAGTGCCCAGCACGAGTCAAGTCAATCCGTGTATTCGCCTACAAATAATATTGAAGCAGTGTTATATTGAAATTCTTGCTCTCAATTACTACACCATGAGCACATAACTATGCTCAAATCATGATCCTCTTAAATGTAAATAAAAATCCTCTTGATAGCTACTTAATGGCGAGAACAAATGCTAATGACTGCTCCTTTAATGTTGTCCTCTCTAATCGGTACCATATTTTCAAATTCTCCTCCCCGACCTTGATACCTTCGGAACTTATGTAAAACAGTCACATGCTTGTGATCCGTGTCTGCTATTTGCTGACTCATTTCGTACATATCTTCACTGCCTTGTGTCTATTCAAGAAGCGTCTACCTGTAGTATGTAAATTTTACTAGTCCCCCCTACTTTCTGGTGACTCAATTTGATGTGACTGGAAAGTAAGTAAGACCTTTTCTATTCTTGGCGAAAAAGTTCTTGAACGGTTTTTGACACTTGAAATGATGCAAGTCTCTTTGCATTTAATGAGTCGAACACGCGTTGTCCCATGGTTCGATGAATATTCTCGCCAGTTATCTAAGTTATGATGGCTTTATACTGAGTCGGCTATAAACCTCTTCCCTTTCCTCCAATTTCATCTTTCACTTTTACCCACTTCTTCATCAAGCCTTCTTAAAACTTCTATGCAACTCCACTCTTCTCACTAAAACCTTCATTTTCTGGGCGCTACTATCTCCATCAATACAAGACGTGTTAGTTATGTAAGGCAAAGAGGTCTTACATACGCCAGTGTATTGGTGGAAAAAAAGCATGGCATGTGGATCATCAGCAAGGTGACAAGTAGCAAATTCATTTAAGTAAATTAAAAGAATTAAAAAGGCACGAGTGGAATACCCCTGGTGTTCCACCCGAATAGGTACCGGTCTTGACAACTGGAAAAGAAGAAATGGGTACGAGATAGATGAAGACCATAAAAGAAAAAGGTTCATAAATCTATGATAAATAAGGAAGGAAAATCGGCATTGATCGTGGTTACGAGGAACCCTCAGTCATTAATGCCACCGTTATAATTATATATGGTAACTAGCAATCAAGACAATTAATGACATTAACAGACAAAATTAAGTATGGAAACCGTTATAATTATGTACCCTTATATAAATACCCGGTCCTCATTTGTAAAGGCATCTAAATTTTGATCAATATATGCAATCAGTCTTTTACTTTATTCAAAGTGGTCAAACCGCAATTGTAGGAGAGATTAGAGATCTATTTAAACTTTCTTTCCTTAACTATTATTTTCATTATTCTTATTATTCTTCGAATTACCAAGAAAGTAAAATAATTTGGTTATTAGTACCCCGATTTCTTCTTGATATTAACTTTGATAGAAAAATCTATTTTTGAGTTAAATAAATTGGTTCCATTACCAGGAATCTGATAATATGTTCTCTTTCCAAAATTTAATTTTAGCAACAAAAATTATCTATTGCTAACAAGAACAACCAGCTGAATCAACAAGGTGGAACTCCATCACATCACACACCCACAACTACTCTTCAAGACTCAAGAGAAAGTTCACCTGAAAGGTCTGTTTCACGCACTAACGGACAACAGAGAAGTGACAAAGCTGTTGAACAGGATGCTTTGAAGCAGTTGATTGCACAACACGTGAAAGAAACTGTAACGACCCGACCAATCGTTTTGGTCTTTTGCACTTTGATCTCCAGTTCTCGGGCATGACTTGCCTCGTGTAATGCATTATGACTTACGTAAATCGTTGGTTTTGGTTTTCACAAAAATCAGAATGAATTTGGAAGATCAGTTCTCAGTTTAAAGCTTAAAATTTGAAAGATTTGACTTGTTTGAATATGAGCTTTTGATCACACTCAACTATGTCTATTAAAAGACTAAGCGGGCGTTGCAAATATAATCCGGGGTATTATGCCCAGAGTCGAATTCCATAGGGAATTAACGTATCAACTATTGTTGTTAGATCACTGAATTCTCAATAATCAACCTTCTCAATATTTATGAATAATAGTTGGCGGTGTTTTTATATTGCTATAGCTAAACAAGAATAATGAACTAAGAATTAACTAACAAGCAGTTGTAAACAATAGAAGTAAATGTCTAAGTTAATGGTTTTCCCCGTTGTTGATTTCCTTAGTTGTATATTTCTTATAGCTATGATTTAGTTACCTCTATCAACCATGAACTCTCCAGCTATTATAACTCTTTCTCAAGCAATTATGATAATTTACTAGACGCACTCCCTCAAGCTACGCTAGCTAGATTTCATTACAGTTCACTTAGATTGCACCCGAGGTATCGTTATCTCTAATCCAACCTCTAAACCCTCGGTTATGACTCTTGCCTATACTCCGGGAGTGATGTTGTTCAAACAACTACCTAAATATGCACTCTTTCCCAAGTAGATACATAATGAATAGGCACAGCTAGTTGAGGGCCCTTCAATCAACTACAACAAGAACGTAGTTGAACAAATAGATATTAACAATCAATCAAAACTATATTAACATCACAATAAGTTCATCCACAATGGGTTCCACCAAAACCTTAGATTAAGGTTTTTAGCTACTCATGATAATGGG
>MU733349.1:0-24702 GCA_026770625.1 Nicotiana glauca
ATGAGTTATTATGCAACTAATTAATACGACAAAAATGCAACAAAATTTCTAAAAATTATAAAATTATTTAATTTGTAACTTTTGGAATAATTTGCTTAGGGTAAAAATCACGTGCTCACACATACATATTTACAAACCAACAGTGAAATATAAAAAGAGAGAAAAGTAATAATTTCAAAATAATAAAGATTTTACATGGGAGAAGGAACAGACCTGTTGAATTTGATGTACGGAGGAGAATGAAGTTTTCTGTTGCAAAAAAGGTGATAAATCTTGCTCTTGGTAGAGCCAGACTAGCGGAAAGAATTGGGAAAGACTTCTAATTTAGGGCTTTTAGCAATATTAAAAAGTTTACTTTTAAATTTAATGCTCTTAATTCCTTTTTAAAAGATATGTCTTTTGGGCTAATGCCTCAACCAAAAAACTCGCCCGGGCGTATATCCCGAACTTCTGAGCGTATGCCTTACGAGACTTTCGCCCTCCACCATCGCTCGGGGCATTTTTTGTACGCCTCCCCGGGGCTTGCCCCCGGAAACGCCTTTTAAAACACTGGTTTCAAGTTGGAGTTTTAAAATTATTTTAAAAAATAAAAATAAGAAAATAAAATAACTTTCAATTCAAATAAAAAATACAAAAAGTCAAGTGGCATTATTAAGACAAAATAATTTTCAAGAGACATTCAAACTAGGGAGTAATTTCAAGTTGAAATTTTAAAATAATTTAAAAATTAATAAAAATAAGAAAAAATTAAATTAGCTACAGTAAAATAACAAAATATTGAGAAAAAAAACAGAAAAGACTACCTATTCAAGTTGTAGAGTAGTTTCGGTTACTCCCTTTCTAACTAAAAAATCTTTGAATTTTAAATTTTGAATTAATTAATTACCTATTTAAATTATAAATAAAGGTATTTTTATAATTAGCTATAATAGAAAAAGGGAAAAAAATTAACCATCCAAATTGGGGGATAGTTTCAAGTTGAAGTTTTACAAATATATTAAAATAAAAAAGTAAAAAAAATTAAAAATAAAATTAGCTATAATTAAAAAATAAATACATATAATTAAAAAAGGGAAAAGAACTTCCTATTTAAATTGGAGAGTTGTTTCAAGTTGGATTTTTAAAATATTTTAAGAAAAATATAAATCTATAATAAAAAATGAAAATATATAATAAAAATTATCCATTCAAATTGGAGAGTAGTTTCAAGTTGGAGTTTTAAAATTATTTTAAATAGAAAATAAAGAAACTTTCAATTCAAATGAATACAAAAATATAAAGATACTATTAGGATATTATACATAAGATTTTATATATATATATACACACACACACACACACACTTTTGATGAATTCAAAATTAATTTAGTAAAAAAATATTACATTATTTCAAATTTTAATAAACTACAAAATTTGAAAACTAATCAAAGAAGTATTACAGTTGAATGGAATGTACGAAAAAGGGGGATAGAAATAATTTTATCATATTTATATTTAAAATTAATTAAAAAATAAAATATAAACAAATAAAACTCAAGAAAAGGTAATCACTAGAAGACCTATCAAATGGGATGAAATTGACTTCCCTAAAGAATAGGTCATAGAGGAAGCAGTTGCCCCTCGAAATACTGGTAATACTGAGGTTACAGAAATAGAACAAACCTCAGATGACACTATTAAGATCAGGTTCAATGAACCTGTTCAAACTAATAATATCAGTTTATCATCTCGATTAACTAGATCAAATTTTTCATATGTCTCTCCAATTGATTATGTGGTAGATTTTCCATCTAGAGCTTCCATATCTCAAATTAGAGAAAGCAATAAAATTAATGACATCAGTATCAATAGTGATAATATAGTCAAGATTAATTCATATCTTTAACCTACTGCATCCGAAATGGATTTTTCAAATAGTGTTAGTAATGGTTGACAACCAAATAGATTTTAGTCCGGGTTCACCGGCAAGAAAAATAATTTTAGAAGAATTTCTAAAACCCAGATGGGCTGTTTTCAGAAAATGGTTTCATGAAAACATGAATAGTGAATTGATACAATTTTTTAGGCATGATTTTTATGAGGATATTAGCAGGAAAAATAAGATTATTGTTTTTGTCCCTTGGTTTATGTCTAAGCATGTTTATAACTATATTTCTGTGTTAGAAAGACATTATACACCCACTAATAGAAATATTATCAATTCAATTTTTCCACCCCAACAAACTTTTCACATAGGGGAAAAAGATAAGATTATATATTGCACCGCCTTTTCAAAAATATTTGAAAATGATGTTGCTGCCATAACATCAAAAAATTTGAATACCATACTTACCCTGAATAACTGTACTAATATGTATGTTAGTATCTTGGGCGAACAGGTCATAAAAATTCACGAGAAGTTGGACAAGCTCATAGCTGAGGTCCAAAAAATCAACAAAAGGATACTAAAGGTAAAGAGCAAATCGTTACTGCAAGTATCCAACCACCTCTTGAGGTAAAAAACTTTAAATTAAAAGGTCTTGACGGTTTGGAAGAACTTCTTAATAAAAAGTTTGGCGAGTTTAGGGCAACTCCCTCAACTTTAAAGCATAAGCCTGATAAAGGTAACATATTATAGGTAGAAGATGAGATTAATAAGATCTCTGAAAAATATGCTCGCAAGCCCTACCAAAAAATATTTTATTAGCCTAGACCAACCCCTCAAGATGTCCTAATAGAAGAACAGGACAATGACCACTACCACCAAGGTTACAGTAGGTCAGATATCTATGAGTGGAATATAGATGGTCTTGCTGAAAGACAAATCTATACTACAATACATAGAATGCTTATGTACAGTACTATCTGTAAAGTTAATAAGAATTCAGATAGGGCAATTGCAAAAATGATTATTGTCAGATTTACTGGTCAGCTCAAAGGCTGGTGGGACCAAGACTGAAGAAGATAAGACTGTCCAAAATTCAGTCTATTCTTTAGTCATGAATATCATAGAATATTTTTCTGGAAGATGGTCCGATAATAGTGAGACCATTAGAACGATGCTCCAGAATCTAAGGTGTAAAACCCTTACATCTTTTAGATGGTATAAAGATGTTTCCTTATCCAGAGTGATGAAATTACCAGATAGTAATAGCACTTATTGGAAGTCTAAATTCATAGATGGACTCCCAGCCTTATTTGCTGAAAGGATTCGAAAAGTCCTTAGAGGAACATGAATGAGTATCAATTATGATGCTTACTCCTATGGTAAACTCTTCAGTGTATGCACTCAGGAAGGTTTAGCTCTATGCAATGAAATCAAGCTAAACCAAAAAATTAAGAAACATCGTCTCACGTAAAGACAACAATTAGGCGAATTCTGTGAACAGTTCGCCATCGACGTACCTTCTAATAGAAGGAAATCCCACAAGAAAAAGGATTTCAAAAGGAAAAAGGGTTCGCCTGAAAAAAGGCGTGAAAAGACCCAAAGAAGAAAGGTATTTCATAAAGCCAAAAAGGGTTTTGTTAAATCTAAAAACCCTCAGGCCTGTTACAAATGCGGAAGAATAGGCCATTATGCAAAGGATTGCAAAAATCAAGGACAAAATCAAAGAACTTGATTTAGATGAGAATATTAAAGATTCTTTTTGCAAGATTCTCCTAAATTCTTCTCCGGAGAATTCTTACACTGATTCTTCAACCAGTGAAGACTTACGAGTCCTTCAGGAGGAAAATATATTTCATCCTCTGAAGATGAGCAAGAGTTCTGTAATAAGGAACAATGCTCAAATCAGTGTTGCAATACTGATGATGATCTTTTTAATATCTACTCCCAATTTACAGATTTAAAAATCAATGTCTTAACCAATGATAACATGATTGAGCTATTAAGGGTTATTAAAGATCCTGAATTTAAGGTCTCACATTATTGATAAACTTCCTACAAATATTGAAGTTGGAACAAAGGTAAAAGATATCCCATCTTCGGAGGTGGAAGATATCCCTTCTCAGAAAGAATTTCAAAAACGAAACTATTCTTATAAAAATCAATTTTGGAAATCCAAAGTAACCACCAGAAGACCTATCAAATGGGATGAAATTGACTTCCATAAGGAACGGGTCACAGAGGAAGCAGTTGCCCCTCGAAACACTGGTAATACTGAGATTACAGAAAATGTACGAAAAAAGGGGATAGAGATAATTTTATCATATTTATATTTTAAATTAATTAAAAAATAAAATATAAATAAATAACACTCAAGAAAATTAGCAATAATACTAAGTACTTGTTAATTCAATATAAAAATAAAAAGGATCAAACAATTTATGTGATTACTATATGATGTATATTGTTTAATTTTGTATAGATTGTGTTATATTTCTGTACAGTATATTAAATAATATAATACAATTAATATTTATTAAGTTAATATGATATATTAGATCTTAATCTTATAAAATTAATATTCTCTCAAATTATTACGGCATCTCGCGGGTTCATATATTAGTTTTGAGAAAAAGAAAAGCAAAGATGTGATTTAAGTTCTACAGAATCCCACAGCTGATAGCCGTCCCTTTCACCATTATTTCATTTGCCTTTATTTTCCCGGCAACACAAACCAAATGGCCTCTCAGCTCATCCAACCCTGTAAACCAAAAGCGAGGGAAAAATAAAAAATAAAAAGTGAACAAAATAAAAAAGTTTTTAATTTTACTCCAATAAACAACACCAAAAGCCCGTCTTTTTCTTCTTCCTTCAGAGTTAATTACAAAAATATCCATAATTTTTCCCTCTCCTCTCCAGAACATTCTTCTACTAGGGCTAGGGTTTTCAGCTTTCATTTCTCCGTTGCCGTTCGCCGGTACTAATTCGTCGGAGTGTGGTGGTTGTTGGATCTGCCGATGGCGGAAGAGGAGGAGAGGAACGACGGCGATCGGAGTGAGACGAGTGACTACACATCGGAGGACGAAGGTACTGACGATTACAGGCGCGGAGGTTATCACGCTGTACGAATCGGAGATACGTTCAAACACGGACGATATGTAGTGCAGAGCAAGCTTGGTTGGGGACACTTTTCAACTGTTTGGCTCGCTTGGGATACACAAAAATCTGTGAGTATTTCTACACTATAAGTTTCGCATTTTCGATATACTTATTATGCTGCAAGTGTTGTAGTATTTGTTCGTTTGATTTAGCTGCTTATTGTTTACTGTAGCTATTTTTGCATCTATGCACTTGTTATATGATGGACTACCCCTCCGTTCCAATTTACATGATATAGGTTGACTCGGCACGGAGTTTAGGAAGGAAGACTTTTAAAACTTGTAGTCTTAAAACATGCCATAACCTTTCCGACTCTATAAGAGCAGAAGTGTGAAGTTAAATAATCTCAAATATAACCCACTGGGTGCAAATAATTCCTCAGGGCCATCGGACTGGGTAAAACCTGAATTAACCGTGGTGCACTTGCGTGAAACTCCTTGCCGAGGGCCTGTGCACCCCCGGATTAGTTGGGTCTCTTAGAGACTCGGACACCCGGTGCAAATAAAAAATAAATAAAAATAATCTCAAATATAAAAATGTGTCATTCTTTTTTGAATGGACTAGTAAGGAAATCGTGTCATATAAATGGGAATAGAGGAAGTATGAGTTTTCTCTGTGTGTGTGAGAGTGGAGATACTTTTGTTTTATTTAAATACTTTTGATATAGAGTACTTATTTTCTGTTGGCATTTTGGTCATAGTTGTGCCAGACCCCACTTATGGGGTTACACTGGGTTAGTTGTTGTTGTATTTTGGTCATAGTTGTGATGCTGCAATTATTGTAGTAATTTTTTCTTCGGTTTAGCAATTTATGGTTTACTATAGAAATTTTCACATCTGCGGACTTTCATTTATGGTGCTTATGAGCTCTTCTCGATGTTTTTGCAAATTCTTTTGAAATGAGGATTGTTTAGCTTATTGCTGGTTGTGTTTTGTGAGGAATAGAGGTATGTTGCTCTAAAAGTTCAAAAGAGTGCGCAGCATTACACAGAAGCGGCTATGGATGAGATTACTATCTTAAAGCAGATTGCAGAGGGAGATCCTGATGACAAGAAGTGTGTGGTAAAACTCTTGGATCACTTTAAGCATTCTGGGCCGAATGGGCAACATGTTTGTATGGTGTTTGAATACCTGGGGGATAATCTTTTGACTCTAATTAAATACTCAGACTATCGAGGGTTAGCGATTAATAAGGTTAAAGAAATTTGCTTCCACGTTTTGGTGGGTTTGGATTATTTACATCGTCAGCTTTCTATTATTCACACGGACTTGAAGCCGGAAAATATTTTGCTATTATCAATGATTGATCAAAGTAAAGATCCAACAAAGTCAGGCGCTGCCCTTGTTCTCCCTTCTAGTAAAAGTAAGATTCTTTCTGAATCTGGTGCTTCCAAGGAAGTAAAGAGTTCAAATAGTGACCTGACTAAGAACCAGAAAAAGAAAATTCGGAAAAAGGCTAAGCGAGCAGCTCAAAGATGTACGGGCAAGGAAGCTTCTGAGGAAACCGAACAAGATAATGAAGCCAGTAGTCCTGAAAAGCCTAACCCTGATGAGAAACCCAATAAAGACTCAGTTGAAGGAAAGACTAATACTAAAGCAAGTGAAGATGGCTCAATGACAGACAGAGCAAGGGATGGGCAGCAGAGAACTCAAACACCTAAAAGAGGCAGCCGATCAGTGAGGCAGAAACTATTGGCTGATGTGGATCTTAAGTGCAAATTAGTCGACTTTGGTAATGCATGCTGGACATATAAACAATTCACAAGTGATATCCAGACAAGACAATACAGATGTCCTGAGGTTATCCTAGGCTCGAAATATTCTACTTCAGCTGATCTTTGGTCCTTGGCTTGCATTTGCTTTGAGCTTGCCACCGGTGATGTTCTTTTTGATCCTCACAGTGGTGACAACTATGATAGGGATGAGGTACAGTAACTTTACTTTCAAATGTTTAACTATTGAGATGCAAATATATTGGGATCTTTATTTTAGGAGTTTGCGTATTATTTAATTACATTATTGCTTTAATTACTAAATTAAGTTTACAACAACAAACCCACTGAAATCCCACACGTGAGGTTTGGAGAGGATAATGTGTATGCAGGCCTTACTCCTACGTTACGAAGGTAGAGAGATTGTTTCCTATAAACTCTCAGCTCAAGAACAGTGAAAAGGGCGCAATGGACAAGTAATAACAACAAGGTAATAAGACGACGGAAGCAAATGGCACAACGTATAATAACAAAGATTTAGGAATACGAAACTACAAGAATATTGCTATTATTACTGGTAATAATAGCCTGGTGGCAATTGACTTGAGCCTTGGGGTATGCTCCCTTTCAAGGTCTCAAGTTCGAAACCCACTGGGTGCAAACAATTTCTGAGGGCCATAGACTGGGTAAAACCTGAATTAACCGTGGTGCACTTGCAGGAAACACCATGCCGAGGGCCTGTGCATCCCCGGGATTAGTCGGGGCTCATAGAGACTCGGACACTCGGTGCAAATAAAAAAAAAAAAAATGACACGTCGTGTATCAATTACTAAATTAAGTGTAAGTAAAGAAATCGTATTGACAAGATATATGCTTTATTAGTTGTTGTAGACTTAATGTGTATCAGCGATACTTATTTTGAGTGCTCGTTCTTCTAAAAATTTAATAAAAAACAATGCATTTGGAATATAACTTTGGCTATGGTGAAGCATGGGTATTTATCCATGATAATGACTGGTACAATTGGAAGGGAAGTTAAGATAATCACTTCCTTCTGTTCAAGCCTTGGTGGACAGGTTACCTGATACATGTGTTGATGGGAGGTAGAAGGTACCCTGCAAAATTAGTTGAGGTGCGCGCAAGCTGGCTCGAACACTGTGATTACTAAAAAAGCAATCACTTTCTTTTATCTGTCAACTTGAGGGGTCTTACAATCACCCAATCAATCCAGTGCAAACTGGAAGTGCACTTAAGCCTTAAAGCTAGGCCCAACACAAGCTTGGTGCTTCGCCTCAGTTAGGGGGGAACGCTTTTGTGGAAGTGCTAAGGAGATCAGGTGTAGATCTTAGCAAAAAACATGACGACCGACTATCTTTAAAAATTAGATCAATTTACTAGGTCATCTTAAAGAAGCTTTACTACTATAGTAAACGATACATATGTTTGACAAAATGATATATTAGTTGTTAAGTAAACTTATGGATGGAATATTGGTGATTAGGATTATGAAATTAGAAATTTATAAAGAAAACTAGACATTTGATTTGAATTAGAAACTTAGTTGCATATATGCATATGAATCAGAAATTTAATATGGTATTTAAACATGATTGACTTGGTTTTTCTTGATATAATCTACTTAATTGCAGTTTGTCAACTCCTCTGGCCACATAATTCTTGTATTTGCCTGTAAGCATAATCTTTTTAAAGTGCATAATAGTTATGTTTGTGCTAGCTTAAAAAACATTTGTGCCTTTTGCACTTTTCACCTTAAACAATACTGAATCAGTCAATTAAGTCTGTCCCAAACTAGTTGGGATTAGCGATGTGTGTTTTGCGTAAAGGTTGCCCTATTTTTAAGAAGCTTGGGATTGAGGTGTAGTTATTGCTCTATTTGTAAATAGTTTGTCTTTTAAGGCCTTTACAACCCTCCCCCGAAAAAAGGCCCAAAAAGGTAAATTTTTTTGTTTTGTGTCAAATAAGGGGTTCTATAAAATTGAGGTTCTCTATATTTCAAACATTTGTGCCTTTCACCAAAAACTTATCCGGCTAGTTGGCATCACCTCTATGGATCCTTTGCTTACGTTGTGTTTTATTCTTAGCTATGTTTCAATTGATCACTAGATATTATAGATCTTTTGTAACAACTCTATTTGATTCAAGGCCTACCTCTTTACTTTTCATTCACCATAAAGTCGCACCTGTGAATTGGTGCATTTGGAGGTATATGTAGGACATGATGAAACTATCTTATGTGGTTTCCCATATTTTTTCCTCTATGTGATACTTGTATCATATATCCAATCTTGTATGGCGGCACATCCATTTTAACATCTGCATTTCTATTTCTATGACACTCAGCTTGAGGAGGCTATATGCTCCTCCATCTTTACTTAAATTTCTTTTACCAAAATAGAAAAATCGAAGGTGACGTTATAAAATTTAACATTGTTTTATACACTTTTCTTTTCCTTCATAAAACATAGCACTATTTTATACAAAGTTTAGTTTCATTTTTTCTTTTTCACATAACTAATACCCACATAAGTCATGCGAGGATCTATGTATCATTTATGCTTACCAGAAAATTAAGCTTAATTGTTTTTTGTTATTTCATTTTTGGTGCAAAGAGAGCTATAGGGAGGATGTACATGCTTTACTAAATTTGCTAGAAGAATTGTAATCGACTAGAATAGGCAAGGCAGTAGCAGACCTTTTGGGGTCTGATTGTGGCTTACACAATCTCCTGTAAATATTGTTAATCATTTATATAATTTGTTACCATTCTCAAAAAAAAAAAAATGGAATATGAGTATGGGGATTAGTCACACATGGATTAAAACTATCGCAGTAAATGACCAAAGTAACCCTTCATGTAGACTAATATTTTATTTTGTTAAACAATTATAAACATATTTTAAAATATACACTGTATAATAAGCTGTAGTACAACCGTCCAAATATCCAATAATATATAATTCCTACAATAATAATCCCCGTATCACTAATCCTTGCATTAACTGCATAGCTTGCCTCTAAACAAAACGACCCCTAATGGTAATAGCCTTTACCTACTCTTTTGCACTCCTCTGTTAATTCTCTTTTTCACCCAGCAAATGTTATTTCAGTAGATAGCGGAAAAGGATCTTTCTGTTAGGACTAAGTTATCAACTAGTTATACAGTAAAAATTTGGGAATGTGAAACCTAAATGGAATAATACAGAATGCATTTGTGGCTTTAAATCATTCCTTTAATATGTAGCATCCCTTATTTCTTTTTGGTGCACCCATGAGGTGCTTCTTAGTATAGAAGATTGGATGTTATTCGTAGAGAACCATATTTTTATGTAGGTTTCTGCTTTTGGTATACCTCTTGTATGCGGGTTTTATGCCCAAATCTGTCAATAAATTTATCACCTTATCAAATAAAAAAATGTAGTATGCAAATTGTGTCAATCTTTCTGAAGTATGTTCTTCCTATGCTTCCTAGAATTAATTACTGTATATTATTAACTAATCAATATTTCCTAGGGTTGCCTGAATAGATTGTAGGTCGCGGGTTCGAGCCGTGAAATCAGCCACTGATGCTTGCTTGCATCAGGGTAGGTTGCCTACATCACACCCCTTGGGGTGCGGCCCTTCCCCCGACCTTGCGTAACTGCGGGATGCTTCGTGTACCGGGATGCCCTTTAATGCTATTAATTGCTGGTTCAGTTCACTGGTTTTTTCTTACTTCCCCTTTCTGCACAGGATCACTTGGCCCTAATGATGGAGCTTCTTGGAATGATGCCACGCAAGGTGAGTCTCGGTTTCTGGTGCAAGCAGCGTATATCTAATAATTCGTTTGTTGTATGTAAATTAACTCAAAGTAGGAGAGATGATCTTAAGTTTCTCTGTAGATTGCCTTAGGTGGGCGCTATTCGCGAGAGTTCTTCAATCGATATGGAGACTTGAGGCATATCAGGCGATTGCGGTTCTGGCCTATAAGCAAAGTGCTTAGGGAAAAGTATGATTTCAGTGAACAAGATGCTAGTGACATGGCAGACTTCCTTGTTCCCATACTTGATTTTGTGCCTGAGAAAAGACCTACTGCGGCTCAATGTCTCAGTCATCCGTGGATCATTGGAGGCCCTCGGAGTCTTGCTCCGACTACAACTGATTCTACATCCGAAGCAACTGAAAATGGTGGCTCGGAGAAGAAGAGGGAGAAAGATGAGAGGGAGGCGATGGAAGTTGGAGTGGGGAATATTGTGATTGATGGAACTGCAAAGCCAGTCAAAGTTTCTCAATCTGTAAAACCAGCAAAGCAGATTTGATTGATTCAGGTTGTGGTTTTCTTGTTCCATCTTGATTTAACCATTTTTTGCCCCTTATGAAAATTTGTGAGTGGACCATGGAGTACTTTTGGTTCCCTTTATACCTATTTCATTTGCCTTTTCATTCTTTTGAGATGATCATTAATGTATCGTTGTTGAACCATTTTAAGATTTTGATTACCCTGTATTAGTATCAGAGTATTCTTTGTGAAAGTTGAATATCCTGTCCTTTCGTGTACTTTCTATTTACAAATTACTCTTGGATCTTAATTGCTTGCATCTCATTATAGAAAAAGTTGTCCTTCCTTGTGTTTTCTTATTCGCTGTACAGGCGATGATAGTGGGGACTTGGTTGATACATTTTCTCCCATTCCCACCCCTGGCAAATTGAACTTGTGCAGTAGCAGCAGTTTGGAGTAAGATTTTAGTGACGGGAACCAAATATTATGGGGGACATTTTTCAGAGTATTATTTTGATGTAGTTCTGTGTAAACGTTTCGGTGAATTTCTAGTCCTTGCTTTTACATGTTTAATTTATTTACCTTGAAGATTAACCAAGAGTTAAGGGCCTTGTTCTGTGACGACCCTTATTATTGAATTTACCTATTCCATTCCATCTCGGTCAATTTTGCGTTTCTCATTTCTCAAAAGTGTGCCATGCAAGATAGTATTGTCGTGGGACATTACATGTAAAATCATGGAGATGTTTGGCTTGGGTCACTTTGCAATGATATAACCAACACAAGTACAAGACGAGCAGTACAAACCACTAACAAAGTTTACAAGGCAAACATCTCCATGATTTCACATGTAACAAGCCACTAATCCAACCGAAAAGAATTTGAACCCAAAGGGGTTGTTTCAATGGTCAAGAATCCGTCCATAACTCCTGGAGCGATCTGGCATCAATACATGAATTAGTTATTTTTTTCAAGTTTAAAATCTACTCTGCACAACTTACAATGAAAGAAGAAATGATAATTAAATCTTGGGCATGAGAACTCTCTCAATTGGTGGTTCTGTTCAACTGAGTCACCACTTGCGTATTCAGGGTTTACAAGAGTGCAAGTGCAACAATACCTTTAATGCCAGAATGTGGTAGTAACTTATAACTGGAAACACTATGCTACCTAACAAGCTGGTATAGAGGATGGTGGCTCTTCCTAATTGACAACCATCGTATTACCTTGCCGAGGATTTGGCGTCACCTTTGTTCTCAAATCCTGTGGATCTTGATTCGGGACCGAATGAGTACCTAATTTTGCTGATGTTGCAGAGTGTTTATGAAGCTCCTTATTAATGCGCAATGCTCCAATCTAACAATCTTGCCACACAATATGCTAGTATCCAGCAATTTTTGGGCACTATATTGCAGTTGCAAGCTGAATCTTTGTCAAGTTTCGTGTCACCTGAGAATAGAAAGAGAGCTCCTCAAAATCATGATGTGAAATAGATGTAATTCGACTTAGACACCGCCACATATTTCAGTAGTAGGCTAAGAGGGGTCATGTTTTAACTGGGTGTGGTACTGGTGACAGATGGACAAGTCTTTTGACATGTAAGCTACACCCAATGGCCAGCCTACATTGCTGTTTTTATTGCACCTCCTATCCCCAATAAAACATCCGAGTTCTAGTCAACTAATTCATCACCCTTTCTCCATTTTGCAACTTACAAACACATAGTCCAAGAAAATCATTGTTTCAAGTTAACTGCAAGGAGGTAAGTCGGTAGAGCACTAATGGTGAGGCCGTGAGGGCTATACCTGATTGCCAAAGCAGCTGTTGCTTACAGTATTTTCTTTGTTCTCAGATACCAGTACATGAGGTAGAAGCCCAGAACAGCCCCAACGATTATTCCTCCAGTTGTAAGCCAGAATGCAAACTGCATTTATTTGGACAAACACATAATGAGAAGACAAAAATCGGAAATATTGCCCCAAGAGGAGGAGAGAGGTAACGAGGTCTTGAGATTTAAGAAACATACCACATGTTCCTCTAGATAGGATCTTAAGTTCATGCCAAATATACCTGTACCGAAGCCAATGCAGGTATGTCATAACACAAGCTACATAATATACACCTATGAATCTAATCTTTTAATGCAGATGGAATTTATTTGCAGCAGTAGAATAGACAGAACCATCTTTTCTACTTTTCAATCCGGTTGCAAGCACTTGTCCATTCTTTACTTTCAATTCTCCGGAGATTTCTCCTAAATAAGGTTTTAAAACGTGCCTCAGAAAAGTACAAACAGCTAATTATGAGCAACATTTTCTTTTTCAAATCATGAGTAGCTTTAACTTACAGAAAGTAGGAACAGACAACTTAGTAGCACCAAGCAAAAAAACTTGAAAGAGTTCTGTGATTGAAACCGGGTGACTCGATAGCAATAGCTTAGGAATTTATAAATTTTAAGACACCAAAGCTAGTTTAGGTCAACAATCTGACACAAAGTTGAGAACCAAGAAAAGAAAAGGGACAAAAGGTTGAAAACCAACCAACTTCATTTTGATATATGAGCAGCTTATTTATCAACAGTGAGACATTATGGTGCATGATGGACATGGTCTGGTAAAGTTAAACTACATTTGGGGCAAAGAGTATGATCAGAGAGAAAAGCATTCAAAACATGTACGACTAAATTGTGTAGAAACATATATTACATATTAAAAGTGCGACGCCGAGGCACACGTATGATATAAAAATCAATAAAACCTCTGCACCTCTCACCAAGAACAGCAAACTAAGAAGTGCGAGGGTCATATGCATACTTAGGACCTAGTCGACGGATTTGTTCCATAAAACGGACTTGAAAGAACTCAGCATTTGGCCTATATCCCTTGCCATCCAAAACGAACAATACGAAGTAATAATCCCAGTTGAACACTCAATGGAGGTAATCCATGTAGAAGTGATAAATTTTGCGTCTCTTAAGCCACGTGAACTCTGCTAGCACTACGCATATCTAATTGGATAATTATGCATCATAGAAACGTCTTACAGAGGGGCAACTCAACTGGTTCTCCTGAGAAGGTGTCAAAGAACAAACCACCGTAGAAAAAACATGGTTTAAGCATAAATTGTTACACTTGCTTTTGGTAAGTAGATTAGATACCTGCTACCATAGCACCGACGGCAACACAAAACGTCCCAACCTGTAGAATCAATTCAAATCTGCTTACCTCAAGCCTTCGAGAACTGAAAAGAGAAAGAAAATTCTTGAAGTCTAACCAAGATGCTCAATGATAGTTATATTTTTCACAACTATGTGTCAGTGCACCATAAAGAAGGCAATTACAGAATGAAATCAAACGCACTTTCACCAATTTATAAATCAACAGTCTACTAGTGTTACCTTGATTTCTTGTATGCATTTATTTAAAGGAATACTAGCATTTTTAGCTAAAGAACCCTGCCTGCTTTCCACGGTAAGAGTATATCTTAACTATTGTATAGTCAAGGTACGACTAATCACCAGAAAAAAGAAGAAAAAGATTTGAAAAGGTTACGAAAGGTACAACAGGAATTAAATAGTTACATGCTTCATCTAGTTCTCTTTATTCGTTAAACCATTCTTTTGTAGGACAAGCATTTTCTGACAGACATCCTTCTTATTAAGACACAAATTATAGGTTCAGTGATTGAAAGTTCTGCAATGAATTCTTACTCGTGGACTCCTGAAGTTGTATATAGAAGTTTAATGCTCTTTTCACTTGGTTGAGCGCTAGTTCGCATAAGTGAACAAATGGCTTACCGATAAGAACACCAACAGAATCTATTAATCAGCAGTCCATCAATACTTTGGCATATGCTAAGTTTATCCGATTAAATGAGACCAGCTTATATAATATATCGTCCTATATGTCACTACAGCATGAGAAAAGTTTCAAAACACTTTAGGCCAGGAAAATTACATAGAAGAGTTTTTTCAGATGAAGGAAAGCATCTTTGGTACCAATTTACCCTACATACAAATTGTTGTTCACACTTTTCAGCTATCTATCACCGAGTTCACCATCTCAAAGATAAAAGCTCGAATCAGGAAAGTAACAAGACATGTACAAACCTCAAGTTTACGGCAATTGAGTCTTCCATTTCTTTTGCAGAATCAAGGAGCCTTTCTGCTTGTCCGTGACAAGATTCACATCTGCAGTTGGATGAACCAATGATATCAAATATATATATATATATATATATATATATATATATATATATATATAAAAAAAACCTTTTGGAAAATTACTAGAGTAATGTATGGTAAAAGACAAACAAGAAATGATGGGTGGAAACCTAGTATGATCATAAAATTTGCTTTGTATTGGACCGAGATAGGTGGACAAATATCCTCTAACTGCCATATAAACCGCCTTAACAGTAAAATGCAAAAGTAGGAATCGTGAATGCTATACATACAAAAAAGAAGTTGAATGCATTAGGATTACCTTGCATGTTTCAAGGATTTCTTGCTCAAAAAAATTCCTCTCAAGATTTTATTATTCAATTATATTAAATCCTACTCAGTTATTCACAGAGCTAACTACTTTGCATCTAATAAAAACTTAGTTCATCATTCTTTTCTTTTTCCTTTTTTACATTTGCATATTTTTTGTTACTCTCTTCAATCCCACTTTATATGCTGGTATTTGACTCGAAGAAGAATTTAAGATAGTAAATTTTTACTTATAGGAAACTATAATATTTTCAAGAGTTTTTGTGATATGTAACATTATGGATGGTTTCCTCGTATCATATTTTTTTTATATTATTACTTTAAATACAATGTTCGTTTTGACTGTTACTTAAATTTATTGTATTGTATTGCTAAATCTATTATTACGTAACAATAAATAGACTCATTTTATGTAACAACCAATTTGCTGTGGTGCAATTGATAAGTATCTCATTTCCATTTTCGCCATATTATCTAAATTTCTCATTTTACTCCGTATTTCTTTCTAAAGACCAACCATTACCCTATTTTGTCTTCATCATATTTTAAGCCCCTCCTATCGGTAAGTATTCCTTGCCACTATTAATGTTCTCCATCTCACCACCTTATTGTTATCCTTTTTACCTTTTGAATTTTCTGATGTCATATTTTAACAATCCTTTTTCATCAATACTCCTCTTTCTCGCCACTTTATATGAGTACTCCTTCCAGCAACTTTACTATCCCTTTTCGATCATCTTCTTTTTTATTTTGAATTGTTGATAAATTAAATATTTGCGTAATTAAGGTATTTTAGTTTATTAAAACCATATCCTGGATTCTTTTGAGTTTGTTATTGAACCCTTATTCTGCAGAACTTTATCTGAATCTGAGTCTAACCAGAGCCTAAATAGTGCATGTTGCTTGATTATGTTATTGCACTAAATATGAAGTACGGATGGAACAATTACTGAGCTGCACTATCTACACGAATCGAGTTAAAGAAGCAGCAATAGACAACCTCTGAAGATAGTTTTCCAACAGCATTTCAATTTCTTCCTCTTCTTCTGCAAAAGAGAAAGACAAGCAAGCAAGTGTTAGCCTGTTAGATGCATATTGATCAGGCATCTGTTGTATGCCATATGCAAGTCACAGTGAGTATGGAAATGTAAACACACCCTCAGCAACCTCCTTTTCTAGGGGCACAGAGCATTCCATCTCATCATTTTCTTTCTTAAGTACGCAATTTCTCCCCATGATACAGATGCGACGTATTTCATGAGTATCCTCCAGAATATCAAGCAGCATTTGCTTAAGAGCTCCGGCCCTGGAACCCAATTCCACCTGTCACAAGAAAGAGAAGGAAAGTGTTAGTAGCAAATATCAAGAATTAACTGTATAAGACATGCCTGAATGGTAACTACCAATTTCTGTTTACTGATACGGAGTTCCTCCAATATGTCTGCAGTTAATCGATTAGGCAAAACCTCAAGTAATGCTTGGACCTGCACCAAGTGAGACAAGGTATTTCTAAATTGAAAATAACTATCGCAAGAATGTGGAAAGAGAAAACCTTAATTCCAAGGCGTAAGGGGATATACTTTAAAAGATACTCCATAAATTAGGGCAGTTTCACATAAAAATGATCCGCACAAAATTACAAACAATTCGTCCAAAAAGCTTTAGTTAGAACATATTTGTCATAACAACAGCAATGGAAAGGAAATCTAAAGGAAAGTGACAGATTCCTTGCATTTTCAGTTAACCTCCCTCACCAAGACAAGTTGCTTACAAAGAGCATTCATGGTTTCAAAATATGCCCAATGGAGCATTCTGTTTTCAAGATATAGACAAAGAGTGGAAGAAGGAAGGTGGAAAAGGAAAAAAGTTAAACAAAACTCACTATGTTCCATACTCACACGAGGTTCTAAATCCCAGAGTCTATGCTCCAATCTCTGTATCCGTGAATGCAATGCTGCTTCAACCACCTGAAAATTTCAGAAGAAAGTCTTTTTACAGACTTCAACCTTTTATTACGCGTGATATCCACTTCCATTCAAAACAGCCTCTATGCCCTTTCGGGTAGGGGTAAGGCCTGTGTACGTATTACCCTCCCCAGACCCCACTGGGTAGTTGTTGTTGTTGATATCCACTTCCATTCGAAATTTCGTTACGTCTTGCGATCCTTATTTCTAATTCAGTAACATGGCATGAATAGAGGTCCACTTCAGATAACTATACTGCCACACTAACTATGCTACAGCAAATGTGCTTAGGGTTCTGCGTTATCTATTGGCACTAACTTCAAAATGGAAAGCCCCCAAGAAATGCAAATAAATTTTAGTCCAACATACTTTGTAATTCAAGTACTGATACATGGAGCACATCAAGTCCTGCTTTATTAAGTGAAGAACATAAAAATTAAAATAAAATCTTTCCACCCATTTAATAGATCGAGGACAACTTAGATAGCTTTGCAGAATTGATTTTTTTTATCAACTAAATATAAGCTTTGCAGAATTGATGCACTCAAGGGTGTGTTCAAATCTAAGTGGAGACAAAAAATACTAGGTTATTTCTTCCCATATGTCTGAGTCTTGGTGTGACAGGGTTACCCGGTACCTATAGTGGTGGGAGGTAGCAGGTATCCGGTGAATTTTACTCTAGGTGCGTGCAAGCTGGCCCAAAAACCACCATCATAAAATAAATATAAAATTGTATACAATTCCTTAGGGATCATTTAGGTAGCATTTCAACTGAAGTAGCGGCCTTCAAGCGAATTTTGCATCCTATGTCATGTAACATTGACAATGAATGGCAAGAAATATGATTTGGATCACAAGAATACATAACATCCATCATTTTCCAAAGTAGCAAAACTTATAGTAAGGAAGAAACTACAGATCAAGGTGCGGACAGAGTAATCAACTCTTTTCAAAACGTAAAGCAGCTGGTTGGACTGACTAACCTCTAGCACAAAAGGCATCGATGGTCCTCCATTTGTGTTTTTAGGATTTAGCCGTGGTAACAATGCATCAATGAAAGCCTTTCCTCCTTTACTATAAGCATAGCAAATAAAATTGTTAACTTCACTGGCATTATATGCTAGGTCAGACCTTAAACTTTTAGAGTATCTGATATGAAGTATTACCGGTTATAATTAAATATAAGGACTTGTTCTTGCATTATTATGGCCCGTAAAGAACCTAGATTCAATAGAATTGCATGCTCACGGACCTGGAAGAAGATTTCAAAATGATGTCCATCAAAAACAGCCAGTGGAGAAAGTTATATGCTTAAGTTTTGCCAGAAGTTAATTGATAATTCTTGAGCACAAATTATGTGGAGAACTTAAAGGAAGAAAAGGTGGAACTGCACAAGATCAGTGAAGGAAAAAACAACTTGGCTAATCTTAAACAGCATCACTGTAAAATCTGAGTAAGAAGCAGGTATTCCCACCTCAGAAAGTAACTGTATTATGCAATAAAAACTTCTGACTGTATTTTTGGATTTGTAAAGAAATTATTGAAAGACAGAAATACAAGGATAAGGAGAAGATGCTCTGTAGTAGAAACATACAAAGATGAATTGGCCCACAAAAAGGATATCTTATCAGTGCCTTCCAAAGATAAGCCTAAACTATGTGGGCTTGCCCATCATTTTGTCCTAAAAGCGAGTTCATTAAGTGGCATTCTCCTGATATGGTGCATATCAATTTTCACCAAGAGAAATTACAAACAAAACCTGGGATTAGTTAATGAGCTATATGAATTAGGAAATATGAAGAGTTATTAACGAAAAAAACCTTTCATAAGTTGCATGTAGCAAAGGTTTTATATTGATAGTCGATTGTTAACTTACTTTTGCTTTTAACAACATTTGAAAGGTTATTAAACTGAGAACAAGCAAATAAAACATCCACGGAATGCTTTCAGATAAAATGCATAGTTAAAAGCAATTGGAGTACCAGCAAAGCAGGCATTGAATTTGTCAACCACAATGATGGATCAACACTCCTGATATCTCGAGGGCGTAGACCTGTTTTCATATATATTCAGAAAACCAGTGAATGCACATAAGAAAGAGGTTTCAATATCAAGGATTTCAGATCACACTAATAGAGATGTAATATCTATTAGAAGAATGAAGAATAGAAGGGTACAAAGTGTGACTAATGATTAAACAGAGAATCATGATAAATGTTTAACAGAGAAGTTGAAAGTTAGTTTTGTGAGCTAATGATAGAATAAGATACTAACAAGAGATTTATCTGAATCAGAGAACACAACACATAACAGCTAATCCATATCATTCAACATTAGAACTCAATAATTTCACACAATCAACAAAGACGGAGTTCCTCTCAAATGCGCGGAACTTTTTGCGGAGTGCATAGTCAGTCGATCATATAATCTCAACTTTATAGGAAAAGGAGGGAAGGTATGAGATATAGAGAGAGGTAAGAGGAAGAAGAAGGGACTCACCACTTGACTTCAGCAAGTGCCTTCTGTTTATATTCCTTTTCGCTACCGTCCCAGATGACTTTACCTCCACTACCTTAAGAAGGAATTGATGTGTTAGCAATGACTTAGCACAAGAAAATATGAGTTCGCAATCCATCAGCAAATACCAATGCCTTTTTAAGCAGCCAAAAACTCAAAACCTCTTCCTTTTAGGAATTCAACATGCCTGATTTCCCCCATATTGTTTATCTACATAATCGCGAACTCCTCCAAGGGAACTAGTTCACAAATGCACACGTTTATGCATAACCATTTCTCGTAGTTCAGATCAAACATAAATATGGCCAAAACTTTACTGAAAGTGGCGCATCATATAGATTTGACAACAGGTACATATATATGTGCGGTGTAATTTTGCGGTAGCTCCAATCCACCAACTCAATTTTTGCATACTTTACTAAATTTAAATTTTTGAACTTTGCGCACTATAATATTAAAGTCACAAAATCATATGTAATGTAGTCAGATTAACCATTATAACACTAAAGTCATTAAACTATCTTATATCACATTAAAGTAGGCTGAAACTTACCTCCTATAATAATAAAATCATAAAGTTTTACCCACTATCACAAAACATTACCGTTATAACAGTAAAAATAGTTGTTTTTATAGTAAGTAAAGCTTTGTGAATTTGCTGTAACAGATTATTAATTCTGTGACTTTACTGTTATAGCAAGTACAATTTTGTGTTTTATTTTTAAAGTGAGTAAAGTTCAATTATTTTAACGTGACAAAAAAAAAGTTTTTTGATTTTGCTATTAAAGTAGATTAAGCAACAGGTTAAGCAAAATCTTTGAGTAGAAAGTAACTTAGAAACAAAATTGTGTAAAATTAACTGAATTATCAGAAAGTTAAGGACCTCATAAACAGGCTCACGGATTCCAAGGGACAAGGAATCGGGACTAGAGGTAGAATTAGAAACAGTCTTTTGCGAAATAGCTGAGCCATTGGAGTACTCCCGACGAATCGCCACGTCATCATCATCATCATCACCGTCCTTGACCAACGCCTCCAGCTCAGTCTCCTCTTCAGTGGATTTTGCAACACATTCAACTTTCACTTTCCGCGCCTTAACGTGCAGAGGCGCGTGATTCTTACGCAAGTACGGCAACTCCAATCGCGACCGGAAAATCGCATATCCAGCAATCAAAACTCGAAGCTCCGGCGGCCGAACCGGCAATTGAAGTACATGAGCAGTTGCCGCCATTAATGCACAAGCTAGCGGAGATCACGTGAAGTGGAGATCTCGAGAATCTTCTGGCGATTTCTTAATTCATGCGGATAATGTGGGATCAAAATGGCGTATATATAGGTGTAGGTGAAAAATTATGTTTGTGAGAGAGAGAAAGAGAAAGGACGATGAAGCTGGTGGTTGTGGTTTGAAGAACATGTGAATGGGAGGGGAAGAGAAGAAAACATATTTTATGGTGAAGATTGCTTCCACCTCACTCGATAATATCTAACGACCTTAACGTTGACTCTTTTTACCGTTTTCAAATTCCAAAACCGTTAAAGTTCCGTTATACTTAACTTATATAGCTTGTTTGGCCAAGCTTGTTTTTTGTCAAAAATATCTTCTTCTTCTTTTTTTGCCAAAAGCACTTTTGGCCAAAAATTGAGGAGTTTGGCCAAAGTTCTAGAAGGAAAAAAAAAGTGATTTTGAGGAGAAGCAGAAGCAGAAAAAAATAGTTTCTCTCCAAAAATATTTTTTTGAGAAGCACTTTTGAGAAAAATACTCTTAGAAGCAGTTTTTAACAGCTTGGCCAAACACTAATTGTTGCTCAGAAGTGCTTTTCAAACTAATTAGCCAAACACAAACTGCTTCTCACCAGAAGTGCTTTTGAAAAAAATGTTTATCAAAATAAGTTGATTTTTGCAGCTTGGCCAAACCGGCTATTACTCTCTAGCATAAGAACTTCTTATTTACTAGCTAGTCGCTCCACCCAATTGATGTAACGGTGTTTAAATAGGCACAAATTTAAGGGAAAAAAGAATCTCGTTTGAGACTTACAACTTGTTTGGATGGTTGTTACGTATCGTTTCATAATATATCGTATCATATTGTATTGTATTGTACTGTATTGTTTGATGAATACAATGTTTGGATGGATTGTGTCGTTTTGGCGTCGTTTCATGGTATCACGCACCTTAGATATGATGAATAAACTTGCAATATTATAAAGAAAAATTATGATACGGTATATAAAAAGGTAAGGTAAATGATAAAATAAAATTATTTAATAATAATGAAGGGTGAGATTGAGAGAAAAACACAAGAAAACGACGCGACCACACCAAATCGGTCGTTACATAAAGTGGCACATTTCATCGTTACGTAAGGACGGATTTAACGATACGATACAATAAAATTTAATTAACAATCAAAACAAACATTATATTTAAAGTAACAATACGATATGATACAATAGGTAACAACCATCGAAATAAGCTGTTATGGTATACAATAAGTCTGCGAAAAATTATATGTATAAATTATCTTATAAAAAATAGAAGCTTAAAGGTAAATTATTTTCTAAATATACAATCAGCCATATGTAGCAACATCATCATATAACAATTATTCACTATAAAAGTCAAATTTTTCTTGAAATCGATTTTTTATGTTATATTTTACCTCTCTATAGTAACTCTTTACCAATAAAAGCAACATTCATCTTTATAGTGGTGTGCTCTTTGTAAAATTACTCCTCTATAACATTCATGTAGAAACTCTAATAAGATCACCAAATAATAAGTTTAAAGATTTTGACCTCAACCTACGGCTACTTGGACCGAGAGAGGATCCAATTGTTAACCTCTTAGATTTCCTTCAAACGAAATCTATTCGATATCCTTTTCTTGAAAGTTTGGACACAAATCTTCGCTAATTCAAACGTTATGTCACTGATAAGAGATTAGAATCTATGAATAGACTACAATTATGGAGTTTTTCCATCAATCTTGAAATAATTTAATCTTCTAGTAGCTTTAAAATGTATGCTATAGAGTTTAATTCTTTATACATTTAGTTATAAATTTATTAATAACATGTTAGCTTTCTTTAATATTTAATTAGTCAAATTTACATATATTTTGAGTATTTAAATTTGAATAATTTTCTTATCTTTTATATGTAACATTAACTAAAATTGATTTGACCGGAAAAAAAAACTAAAATTGATTTTTGGATAATTTTTGTTTATAACAACCAAAATATATTTAAACGCCAAATGTTGTTATAGGTGTATAACAATCATTTATATCTATATTATATTAAAAGAAGAGTAGTTTGCAACGTGGTTAAGCCAAGTGACAAGCTAAAATGAAGCAACTTGGCAATTCTAAAACAACATAAAAAATTTGGATTATAAATGAAAAAATATTTAATGAAAGTAGTAGTCCAAGATTTTCTATAGGTTTCTTTAATTAAATTTGTGTATAATTCAGTTATGGTAGGTATCCTTTTTTGAGCAAGAATCAATTAAAATTTTGTTGAAAATCTTATACACTAATTTTANTATACATTATCCATCTATCTATATTATATTAAAAGGAGAGTAGTTTGCAATGTGGTTAAGCCAAGTGGCAAGCTAAAATGAAGCCACTTGGCAATTTTAAGACAACATAAAATATTTGGATTATAAATAAAAAAATATTTAATGAAAGTAGTAGTCCAAGATTTTCTATAGGTATCTTTAATTAAATTTGTGTATAATTCAGTTATGGTATGTATCCTTTTTTGAGCAAGAATCAATTAAAATTTTGTTGAAAACCTTATACACTAATTTTAAGTTGAAATAATAATTCTTTATTTTGTACAAATTTTGTATCTAACCTTATTTGTGAACAATATGCATTATTATAGGTATCTTTAATTAAATTTTGTGTATAATTCAGTTATGGTAGGTATTTTTTTTAAGGAAAAAATATTTAAATAGACATTTTGTATCTTACAAATTCGACAGTTCATATCCAACGATCCCTTACTATTGAAAAAATATTTGTTGCAAATTTTACTTTAGAGCGAAAAACAATTTTTTATAGAAACATGTGATGTAATTAAATTTCTATATCTATATCTATATCTATCTATATTATATTAAAAGGAGAGTAGCGAAGCATAAGGTGAAGCCAAATGGCAAGCTAAAAAAAAGCCACTTGGCAATTTTAAGACAATATTAAAAAATTTAAATTATAAATGGAAATATAATTAATGGAAGTAGTAGTTCAATAAGAATTATTTTTTAATTATGATACAAATCTCTATTAGTAGTATAATTTAGTTAATATATTTTTTTTGTATAATTATGGTAGGGACGGAATAAATTATGGTAGGAACAAATTTTAATTAATTGATCAAGCTTTGTAACTCACCTTATTTTGGTACAATATACATCACTGTAGGTATCTTTAATTAAAATTTTATGTATAATTCAGTTATGGTAGGTATCGTTTTTTGAGAAAGAATCAAATAAATTTTTATTTTGTATCTTACACATTAATTTTAAGTTGAAATAATAATATTTTATTTAGTACAAGCTTTGTATCTGACCTTATTTGAGTGAAATATACATTAATGTAGGTATCTTTTATTAAAATTTTGTGTATAATTCAATTATAGTAGGTATCCTTTTTTGAGAAAGAATTAATTAAATTTATATTTTGTATCTTACACATTAATTTTAAGTTGGAATA